>JABSTT010003866.1:0-25011 GCA_013339685.2 Hyalomma asiaticum | reverse complement strand
GTGGCCAAATTTCGGCTTTTGTGCACAGAAGTAGCAAATGTGCGTTCGCTGAGCAGAACACAGTCTCATCACTTTCCGTGTTATATCCATATTTGCTTCTACCATGGGCTTCCTTGCAGTGTAGGGTGGCAATGCTTCACAGGGCAGTAAGGCTTCCATATGAAGTCGGGCAATTTGTGAAAAAGCTTAGCATTGCAAGTAGGAGCCTTTCAGGGCTAGGTTTTATAAAATGTAATCGTGCAGATGACAGGAAGTCTGGATGCATGAAATAACAGCGAAGCCATTCCTTGAAAAAACTCAAGTGGTACAAGAATATTGCAACACGTATATGCACTGACGATGCAGCAGCACACATCTTTTAGTTTGCACGGCACATTTCAGTTTGTACGCTGGGTTTCTTACGTGCCCCATTGGGGGGGGGGGGGGGGGGGAAGAGGAAGAAAGGGGGGGGGGGTACCTACTGCAAAAAACTTTTTAAATTGGATCATTATTATCAGAGGTAAAAATGTTTGATGCGGCACTACACCAGGATATTGGGAGGCGAATCACGTCAATACGACACGTGGCAATGCTGTGTGGCGAAGCAAGGGAAAAAAAAAAAACGAAGTGTGCTTGCTACTGTGCCCACATTTGGTCATCCTCTCCAAGAAGCCAGGTGCCTCCCAACTGATTCGAGCAGCCACTGCATGATCTGAACAAGTGTGACGGTTTGTAGCGACACAGGCGCACTGTGGTGACATGGCGTGCTGCGCACGGTGCGTGGCATCATCGTCCACCATTTGGTGCATGACGCTTGCAAGGGGAGGGTAAACAGCACTCACTCTGGAATTTGAGCACCTTCCACAGCATGTAACGATGGAGTTCTAGGCAGATATGAACACGAATGTGCCATGTACTTGTCACCTCAAAATGGCCAGGCCTGTTGAGGGCTCACTGAGAAAATGGTAAAGATGTTGCATTTTGGTTGCTGTCTGGTATTCTCTACCGATTATTAGATTATCACACTCAAGGCACTGGTATTACTTCATGCCACACACATTGTCCAAAACCATCTTATCAATTATCCAGTATTTGCAAGGTCTCATGCACAAATTTAATCCTCTGTTGCATTTAACTGCATTAGTGTGCTTCCACCATGGCCATGTCAACACCTTCGTCTTTTCGTATGGCTATAATATCCGTATTGCTTTAATATGAGCAAGGCCCTGTACACGTGCATGGCAATATAGTTGTGGTAATATTTAAAGCCATTGCTCATTTCTACCCGCAAGGTCCCCCCACTTCTGCAGTATCTTTTCCAACACACTGCAGTACTAGTCACAGATAATGACGAAAAGTGGAGGACGGCTCACGTAATGTTTCCTGCTCGCTCCTGACACGAGCAGAGGGAGACAGCCTGACTATGGGGCAATTCGCTGCTCAGATGCTGGTAATACAACTAGTACAAACTTTTGAAGACAGTCATTAAATAAGACTGAATGGCTGGCAAAGACAAATCAAACTCTTATTGACATCCTTGGACAGCAACGGCACATATGCTTTAAGATTTTCAAGGTACAGTGGATACATGCAGATTGTACTAATTGTGTTATACCCCTGTACACAACTAGAAAACTACAGTGTCGTTTTGAGCAAGTGCGTTTTAACACACGCTGTGTCACTTTGGAAGGGCACTGCCACATGTGAAGAAAGTCTCGGGTTTCATGGTTATTCTGATGGATAAGTTAGTAGGTGCAGCAGTACATGTTTAGCCAGTGTTCGCTAATGCAGTGCTGTGCTGTAGCCAGAAGTGGTATGAAATATAAATGAAGGAAATTAACAGCAGCCATCACCATGAACTTTGGTACAAATGTCACTCAAACCCTGCCACCTTTCTCTCTTGCAGCAGTGGCTTATTTTGAAGGCGCCTCTTCTTTCACCACTACCAATGATAACGGGAGCATATATTTTCCAAAGTGCTGGTAATAAAGACGATTAACAGCCCCTGGTGTACATTGCCACTTTCTTGAAGCTGTACAACTGCTGCCCGTTGGGTCTGCCCTTCCATTTTGTCTCTCTATATGGGAAATCCTGAAATAAAGAGAAGCACAGAGCTACATTTACCATTAACAGAATTTGCAGCCTGATTTACAATGCCCCCAAAACAAGCATGCAGTGGTATGTGTGCTGAAAATGCAATCTTCTGCAACAAGGATTCCAATTTGTCGGGCCACTCTTGCATGTAGGAGCATGAATAGTTGGGCTAGTCGATGCAACATTTGTGGGACAAAGAGCAAAAACTGCATGATGAAAACTACATTTACAAAAGGGGCACATACATGAAAGACTCAACGTGCAACTGAATTCAATATGTATGTAGCTCTCGTCAAGTTCGTCTCACAAATGTAAATTTTGCATGCTTTACTTATCTACTGCAGGTGTCACAAATGAAAATTCTGGCTATTACATGCGACAGCACGTAACAGCGCAAAGCTCCGAATAACGGGGATTATTACTTACGTGTCGTACGAAGTCGTCGATCTGTCAAAGGTGGCCACGGCAAAGTAGGCAAGGGTAACCAAAGCTCGCTACCTAGGCTGTCAGAGCCCCAATGAAGCTGTACGACGCGCGGTCAGCACGGCCGCTCTAGACACGCGCGATAGGCATGGGATCGGCACGGGACCTACTTGTGACTCGGCTAGAGTTACGTGGAAAGGCAGCACATCACAATCTTCGCCCTCGATGTTCATAGATAAGGCGAACTCGCTACGGGGCACCGGACTGCGTTGACGAAACACACAAGCACTGGAGCCGTGTTCCGAGATGTGCACGCTCCATGGCACGGCGGCACGGCTGCGTGTCTTCTCGGTCGCTCGGTCTCGGTACTTTGTCAGAGAACACCTGACTCGGTGGTTCGGTCGGTTTAGGCGGCATGCAAAAAAACCCGCCAACAAGTGACGGCGCTACTGTCGAAAATCCCTATACATTCTGTCCCTAGGTACCTAGAAGCTGATAACAAAAGGTGGGTTGTACGACAAATAGATGCTTGCGACGCGGTTAGTTGCCCATCTGTGACGTTTCACTTTTGTAAGCGGATATCGTCGACGTCACAGAGAAATGGGTGCGCAGCGCTATGGGCCGATACCAACAAGAGGCGTATTTTTCCGCTTCCTCTCACCGTTCGTCGCTCAAGCGTACATTGTACACGCGTGTGTACCGACGTGCGGCGCCGCATGCTACGACAAGCGGCGTACGGTTGTTCAGGACACGCGGAGCGAACGTGGGATCAGCGCGTAGGCTCCGTCGGATCACTGGCGGACTCTGGCTCCTTGCGCACTATAGGACATGTACGATCGGGATATGTATCTTTCTCATCAAGTACAAAACAAACGATTGCGCATAGCCTTCCTTCAATATACAGTGACAATGTAAATAAAACTATGGTTTCGCTAGCGGGAACCTCACCACAACAGCCCGCCGTCGCTGACGACTCCAACCGGTAGGCCTGGCTAGGCAGACGCGCAGGACGACGCTTACGAGGCAAGCGCGGGCTCGTCGCATGACGCTTGTTACTACCATCGCGATGATCATTTGTGCCCACATATCTTCCGTTAACATGTGTGATTAGCTTTTTCATGCACCTCAACGTGAATAACAACCCTGGTAACGAAGCGAGCTGGTTCCGTGAAGCGGTCGGTGCCACTGTTTAGCTGCGAAATGCCCTTGCATTTCGGCTCCCGATCACTCGAGTGTTTTGGAAGCAGGCGCTGCATTGCAAATATAAATGGCCCATTTCAAGCGTAACTTTACACAATGATGAGTTATTTCGTATCAGAAGCAAAATGTGGTCAATATTTGCCGCGCCGTGGTCAGCGGTGGTACGGAAAATGGATCGGTGGCCTAAGAAGCGCCGGGAAACGAACCGGCGGCCACCGGCATGATGTTACAGGTCACACGTCGCCAGCGTTCCCGTTGGCTGTGGCTATCTCACGGTTCGAACCGACGACGCGGACGACGACAAAAATCTACCCGGGAGAACGTCGTCGACTCTGCCTCTGACGGCCGATTCAGCAAATGGGCTGGCGCTCGCGCTCTCCGCAACGTCACCGAATCTTGAGTCGCGTGATCAGTGTCCGCGCTCAGTTTCGACAGCCGCCACGCTAGCCCCGCGGCGCTAGTTTCTTGCAGTTACTGGCGCGTGTTTCGAAGCTTCATTAAAACTGAGCAAAATTAACGATGCTATGATTAATTATACCTCACGTTGGAGAATTTGCTGCTTCACACTGTGATTACAAGACACTGTTCTACTCATTACGACATAAAAGTCGCCAACAAAAAATGGCTGTCATGGGCCCTTTAAGCTTCAGGAAAGCCTGCACCTGTCATGCAAGTGCACGCTCGCACATTGGTACTATTCGTGCGAACATGCGCACAGAGAAACAATGTGTGGCTCTCGGTCAAATAAGAATTCCTAGCATTTTACGTGCCAAAAACACGATGTGATACGAGGCATGCCCTGCAGCGGAGGTTTCCGGAAAATTTAATTCTGCTTGGCGTCCTTTGACATACACTAATAACGCACAGCGTACGGGTCTCTATAATTTCGGCTCCACCTAACTGAGATATACACCGCGGCCGGAGCTATGCGTCGAACCCGCGCCTTCCGGGCCAGCAGTCAATCACAGCCAAATGCTTCCGCACGCAGTCCGAGCGCTTAAAGGACATCGAGTCGTCAGTGTAGTACCTTTGCTTGTTCATCGGCGACCAAATATTGGGCATATGGGCATTATTGCGAACGAAACAAGGAACACGGGGAAGCACGTAGACGGCCGTCCGTACGTCAATCGGACCGGCTTGTACCTAGCTATGGCGGACGGAGTCGCTTAAGCCACCGGAAGTGACGCGCGTGCAAACTATGTATACATTCCTCACAGAACCAAGTTCGCGTAAATCGGCATTCACATGCGCGAAATTTCGCATCCTGTAACGTACCCTGGCCGGTCTCTGGCGGAGACGCGACACACCAGCGCGCGCAGCGTCAGCTCTGTAGCATCGCCAAGAAAGATCATAGCACCCGCATGCCGTAGTTGATACGTCGCTGCGTAATCATTGATGAAACGCCCAAACGTTCATGCAGAAAAAAATTATGCATCCATTCTCGATCACTCGGCGCTTCTAACCGAATGCATTCAATAGCTTCTACCCCCTTTCGTAACGCTGTGTTACTTCTAATAAAACATGTTTTGCTAGTAACCGCGCGTAAATAAACGCGCACTTATGCCAGACCATTGCTTGCAATGGTCTGGTATAAGTGCGCGTTTCGCATAAGTGCGCGGGGGATACACCACGAAGCCCTGTACGATCACGCCATAAATGAGAGCAGCGTTTGCATCAAACTTCGCTTGGGAGCGCTGGAGCAGCGGCGTACGGACACGCGTCCATTTCATATTTCCAGTGTTTCTTATGAAAAAATACTGGTTGTAAGTACACGCGACCATCGTTAATATGCAACAGGTGCGACTTCCATATAGAGCTCTTGGTTTTTATAAACCTTGGTGCGAGTTAAATGAGACACCCTGTAAATATGTCATGCGTTGTGATTACCGTCACTTTGAAGACGCCGACGAAATGGCAAGGGCAGCCGGTGGGACCCCTCTGTAACCCTCTCTCTCTCTTCAATAATGTCGCCAAAGCAGTCCACCAGCGAGCAGACCAGCAGGTCTAGTGGTAGCGGAAAGGCTATACTGCCAGTGCCGCGCAGTATGCCTTAACGAACCAGCGTCTTCCCAGTTTAAGCAGTGCCTGCCCCAGTGCAACGAGCTCCCAGCGCAATGGAAGCCAGTTTGTCTCCCAATGTCTCCCAGTGCGCTGTACCACAGTGGGCGCGGTGTACAGCGTCCTCAGTGCCTGCATCTGCGCTGAAATGCACTAGGGCATACTGGGAGACGCAGTTTTTTGCAATATGGATATCCAGTGTCCCGCACTCTACCGCTTAAGTTGGAGTGATCAGGACTTGGTGCAGAGTCGCTAAATTCCATATATATTAACTTCCAGGACTTTACACGCAAGTACACGGTATATGATTAGCAGGCGCGCCGTAGAATGGAAGGCTCCGGAAATTTCCACTACCGAGTGCCATACAACGCGCGGCTAAATCATAGTACACCGGCCCCTATTATGTACCCTGCATCGAAATGCAAAGCGCAGCGGCCGGCATATAACCTACATCTTTCTTGTCGGCATCTGAGCACACGTAACCATGCGTCGCGAAGTTCCTACACAGTGCGACAAAGAGAGTTCTGCTGTAACGATCGCCACATGAAGTATTTATGTTTCGAACAGCGCCATATTATGCTTCGTTAAACATGTAGCTGTCCTTTCGAAAAACAATCGCTTTTCAGTATGAGGCCTGACACGTACCATACTTCATGAGCGAAGTGTTTGCCATTATGAACCAACTCGTTCATTTTCCGCCTATGTAGACAAAGTACGCTGACACCAAAGAGCCCACTATCATGATGTCCAGCAGCAATTTCTGGGGCCGTCGGAAAAAATATTTGTATTCGACTTGGACCTCAAGGAGAAGTGGAAGGATGCCTGGGTGCGTCTTTCGAACGGATTCCTGCTGGTCCTGCTGGTGGGTACGCTGGTGCTCATGGCCATCTACGTGTACGTCATCAGGCCCACCTACCCTACGACGATCAATATACCGGCCACCTTCACGCTGATGGACAAAGGTCACGAGGTGAATGTCACAAACGCCGCGTCGTCGTCTCAAACCGAGATTCTGGAAGAGGTTCCTGGCCGGAAGAGGTGTGTGTGTGGGGGGGGGGGGGGAGGGGATACCAATTCATTGGCTGTTATCTGGCGGTTTTTTGCTGGGGTGTCAGTGGGGTGTTGGGTGTGTGTGTGTGAATATATACCTGCTGCTAATTATCCGGCCTTGAGATATCCGCGCCATGCACTAGTACCAAATCACAAAAACCGTTTCGGGTGCCTTTATCAGCGTTGTATTTTCATGCGCTGCTGCTACAGGAAACTTCGAGAGTCGAAAATCACCACAGTTTATTTCTAGCAAATACTTATCTAGACAATCTAGCACATTGCCGAAAACCAACCCAAGTGACCTCATAAGAGTTTCGACGAAATAAAACAGACTTGTGTATGTATCTCAGACTTTTAATGACAAGCTCGTTTTGCATACCGCGTCGTAAAAACCGGCCTCACTGCCTTCTCGGACACAAAGCCACTAGTCTGTAATGTCCATTTTCGCGAAAACTGAAAAACATGAGTTAACTGTTTACTTTTGGATTGCAGCGAGGAGTTTGCCTACTGAAGGATGTCCCTGGCGCCTGTGGCAGTTCTGTCTTTTGTTGGTTCTTAAGCAGTCTGATTTGGTCCATTATTCTGCAATACATTGCTCATCTCGTTTGGACTTAATGGCCAAGATATTGTATTAATAAATAAGCAAATAGTAAGACTCATCCTCCTGACATAAAAGGACTTCTGCAACGCTTGGACTTAGTAAGACAGCCGTGCCAATTCATCGTGAAGGCTCCTATGAACGTGTGAGCCAAATATTGTACTGCAGGCGCCAGGCAATCTGTGATTTGTTTTCAGATACAGCTAGAAAGCGCCTGTCATTTCAACAAATGATGTAGGAGGGTGCATATGCTACAGCGCTTGATTTTTTTTCTTGAAAGAAGTATACACATCTTCATTACCACGAAGCAAGCATAACTGGGGATGTTTCACCAGTCAAGGAATTACCAATGCCATTTCTGCCTCCAGCGACGCATGCCGATGCTGCTCGCGACGTCACTTGTTGAAAGAAGAGCTGCGGCTTCCAGCTGTGTTTGAAACCAAATCGCGAATTCCCCAGTGTGTGCAGTGACATCATATTAGACTCGCATGTTCACAGGCGACTCCGCGAATGTCCGGAACCGTTTTCCGGCTATGTCCAAATAATAGAGCATTTTAGTTTGGCGTGTTTACGGCACGCTCCGCTCCGAGTGGCCCCGCTAAGGCGCAGCGGAGCGGGAGAAGACTGTCGCGTTTTAGTTACACGTTTTGTATAGCGGAACGTGGCCTTAGAGATCGCAGCGCCCTCGGGCTGAATGCGGCGTAGTGAAACAAAACTAAAATCACTTTTTGTCAATTTCACTCAGGAAAACAAATAAATATGAGTTACTTCTTTATAAACAAATAGGTATGTGCTTGAATAACGCGTTATTGGTGCATTTTACCGTGTGAAGAATAAAGGGTTGGCTTGGTGATAGCCATCGAATGCTATCCGGATCCAGTCCAAGCTTTGTTGACATTTGCCCATGTGCTGGAGACGTTTTCGTGATTTATTTATCCCAGGCTTGGGGGCCGTGGGCCGTTGTATCGGTCTGCACTAGCCACATCGCGGGTCAGGCGCAAATCCTCGTCGATGCGAAATCGTTTTTCGGGGCCTGCAATGTGCGCTGGACGATGACGCCGATCCGGCCGCGGTGCAAGGCATGCCACTCGTGGGGGCAGCCATGTTGGATATGAGCCCGCGCGCGTAGTGACGCTCAGCGCTCCGCTAAACCGGCTCGTAAGCGGAGCCCACCCCCCGCTCCGGTAGCCCGCTTGCCTCCGTACCGGAGAGCGCATGCGCAGTTGCACTCGCGCTCCGCTTAGGCCCTGAGCGGAGCGTAAACACGCCAAGCTAAAATGCTCTAATGTCACATGACACCTTCAATATGCCCAACTGGTTTTTAGCATACACGCGTGCGTATCTTAGACAAATGAAACATGAATAGTCCCATTTTATGGATGGTTTTTTATTGAAACCGTGCAACGCTGCTCCGGCGGTGAGTTGTCCGTACGGGACTAGAGGTACGAGAGGCTTCGCAGCCGTAAGTCAACAAAAAAGGGATTGTTGGTATTTCGCCCAAAAAATAGGCTGGCTGCGTTAGGAATGTGTTGTCACTGAGTCTCGGCTGCAAGAAATTATCTAGCAGTGAAGTGGCAGTATTTTCAGGTGTCCGTGGTTCACAGAGCGGCTCTTATGCACTACCCTCTTCTGTCAATCACGTTGTCCGTCTAAACTGTAAGCGCCGTACAGACGAGTCCATCTCACACACTTCAGTCTTCGAGAGGTGCTCCCCTGTTTGTGGAGCCTCAGTGACCCGCTTATATTGTCATTCACTGTGGCACGCCGTCATGGTCACTCTTTGACTCTATACAGTTCGAAAAGGGATTTCATTGTCGACATGAAAGGTTAAGAGAATTTCAAGCGCCTCCAGCCCAAAAGCAGAATCTCTGCGGTGATCCACATTTTCTGGCAACCGCTTGGTCATCCGACGATGGTACTACCAAATTGCAAAATATTTGCGGCTGCTAGAACTTAGTACTGCCGTCCAGCAAGCGTGCGGATATGTCACCCTTCTACGCCCGCACTGCTAGGTCTCTTCTGCTTGTTAATTAGCTGACGAGTTACCAGCTTCCACTTCTGAGTGGTTATGTGAAGCCTCTACGTCTCGCAACGCTCCAAAACCTTCCGCATCTTCGGCACTTAATGAAATGGTTGTTTTGCTGTCTCCGGCTCCTTGTGTTGGCGATCCGCCGGAACTTTCAGTACGGCCCACATAGCCTTCGCTAAAGCTATCTCGGCTGGCACGACCGGCGCCAAAGCGGGCGGCATCGGATTCCGCTGTACTCCTCTCTTTGTCGTCTGCGGTGTTCGAGCTTTCTAGATCAACCGCTGAAGTCGTGTCCCCGCTGCCATCCACAGTACCTCCACGGCCATTCACGGACGTTTCTGAGCTTTCTGAGCTGGTCTCTGAATATATGCAAGAAAGCATATTCTGGACACCGTAAAACTTTTCGAGAGCGCCAACCGTGATATCCGATTCGCTCCCTGATGACTCATTCGCACCTCCACGCTCGTCATCGGTGGTTTTAGAACTGCCCGACTCGTACGCTGACGACGACGACATCTGCTCTGTTTCGTCGCTGTAGGAGAGAGTTGAGCACGGAGATGTCCTATCCGTATCGCTGCTGCAATCGTCACCCATCGGGACAGTGTCTCTGTCTGACGCAGAGTCTGTGAGCTTTCCCACAGCAAGTTCAGCCAGCTCGCTCACATTAGTCGCCCCCGAGACGAACTTAGACGCTGCCTGTGCAGCTACCGGTGGGCGTAGGGCCACTGGACGTATCGCTTTCATTTCCGACCCGGCCGACACAGGAGCCACCTCAATAGGTCGGAAAAAATACTTAGTCTGAAGAGAAGGGAACGGAATGCTTTCGTCGGACGTGTCTTGCGGCTCTCCTGCACCTCTAGTTTCCTCAGCACGTCTCCTTGAAGCGGGAGGTCGACCGGAGATTTCGCCCGTGGATTCCGAATCGCTGCTGGGGCGGCGCTTCCCCAGGCGCTGCAGGGAAACAGGCGGTTTCTTTTGTCCCGCAGAAGTGGCTGAGGGAGGTGACAGCTTTCTCGGGACACTAGGCTCTGCTTTCGCGGCAGGCTCAGGGCTATCGTCTGGAAGCTCCGCAGATGACGTGGCCTCTTCTACGAGAGGTGGAGGCTGTTCCTCGAGCGCAATTTTCCTCACGCCCTCTTGCGGAACCTCAAGTGGCTGGGCAGAAATGTACTGACTCCAAATTGAGCAGTGGCCGTGCTCGCTGCTTTCTCTCTCCTTCGCCCTTGATTCCGCAGTGGCAGCCGGCTTATCGGAGGGGTCACCGGCCCGTGAACTGGCGGCATCTACTGCTTTGACATTGGCCATCAGGCTACCGCTTTTGATCTCTCTATCCTCTGTGCACACGGTACTGGAAGGCTCGGCAACGCTCACTTTTTGCTGGGTGCTATCTGGGTCATCCGTTCTCGATGAAGCAATCTCCTTGGCGGTACTCCCAACTCCCCAAGTGCATCCAGACTTGTCTGTATGAGGAGACGCCTTGGCGCGCGTGGCTGCCTCTGTTCCGTACCGAGAGCTTGGTCTCGAGGCGAGTCCTTCAGGGTTGCCTCCCGTCTCCTCTTTGAGTTCGTCCTTGTAATGGTTCGCTTGCTCTTCTTCGATTGTAGAGCACTCCTTGCTTACTGCGCCGGCGGTTCCGTGTTGTTGCACATCTCCACCACCCGGCAAAATTTCCGTGGTCCATGTCGCGGTAGAAGCGTGCGTTTCGACGTCGCTCCTTCTCTCTGAACTTTCGGGGAAGTCACCACTTTTCTCGGTGCTGACCTTCCGCGACTGCGAGCTTTCACGGCTGTGCGGGCTGGGCGGCGACTGCAGAGGAAGGTCTCCACGGCGTGAATCGGTCTCCTTATGTCCACTGTTTTCAGTCTCAGGTCGCGGGGAAACCATCCGATGGGGCGGCGTGTCGTTCATGGTGACAAACTGCACTTAGCGGAGGTTTTTTCAATCCCCAAGAATGTACTCGAACACCCGGTTCAGAACTTGTACGCTGTGACGACCCGTAGACCTCCGAGTTGTTGGTTCACCTGAAACAAATATATGCGTATGGTTACGGGGAGTATTATGGAGCAGTAGACGGCTACCACTTGTCTAAGACTACATGGAACTCACAGGATTCAGTCTGTCAAGGCAGCTTGCTTGCTTGCGTGTTCCTTGACATGTGGCAGTTGCCCACTACGAAGCATTGGCCATGAAGCCGGCGGTTAAGGGGGAAAATTATTCGAAATAAAACAAAGAAAGAGGAAGAAATCGTCGACGTAAGGAAGAAACAAATGCTGAAGAATGATAGACAATTTTGCACTCCAAATGAACAATAAAAAAAATATTTTGGTAGTTCATTCAAGTAGTGGGACAATTTCGAAGTTACAAGTTTCGATTGGAATGATGATTAGGAAATAATTCTTGTTTCATGAAGGAAATCGCCGATGGCTAAATAGACGTTCCTGTTGCGGGAGCCTAACCCCAAAGGAAAGAATATTTTGAGAATTCAGTGGAATTTTTAAGTTCCTGAATAAAATTTAGAAATGCTTTTTCCTCTGGCTAAAATAATGCTGACAGGTAATTAAAAATAACCAAGCTTTAGACTCCGCCCCACATCAACGTCTTTGTCGTCTTCGTTGCTCATGATGTTACTCCCAGTAGCTAAAGCACCATTCCGGTGCCTCCTGTCGTGAAAATGGCTTATAACAGTTATAATGCTTGAGGCGGGAAACGTGCACTACGTCCATCTTGAGGTAGGTGGAGCGCTACACGAAACAAAGAGGAAGACGCGCCGGACAGCCGCTGACTCACAACTATTTCTTTATTATGAAACACAGATATATATATATATATATATATATATATATATATATATATATATATATATACAGGGTGTCCCACGTAACTTGAGCCAAGAATTTGAAAATGAAAGGCACTTCAGAGGAGAACTGAACCAAACGTATACTATTCGTACTGGTCTATAGATACTCAGGTTATTTTTTATTTCCCCCTAAAGTAATTAGTTAATTATTTTTAATTAGCTAACTCCTTAATTATGGGCTGAAAACCCAAAATATGAACACTGAGCTGTAGAGCACCTTCATAAACCACCGAATGAATTGTTTCCTGTACGATATGTCTTACGGTGTTAATTTTTCCGCATTCTAAAGAAAGCCCGCGAAATTTGAAAATGAGCCACGTGACGGACCGCGAGCGCACTGCTATAGTGCTGGGGGGCTATCGGAGATCGGGTGTTCGCTCGAGAACGCTTTCCGAACACTGACGTCAAAAAGTGGGTGGTCCGCGATAGCTTTGAGCAATGCTTTGAGAAAGGGAGGAGCGCGGCCGGCGCGGCCAATGGGGAAGCGGCGCGCACCTCGGATGATGACGTACTCCGTTTGTCGTCTGCTTCTGAAAGCCTAAATATTTCTCCTGAGAAATTAAGAAAGCTGCTTCTTTTTTAAAAACGGTACTTTCTTCTTCTCAGACGTAAACACGCTCTTAAGCATCAATATCGTTCTCCGCAGGTTCGCTAAGCGGTGTCGCGGGCGCGAAAAACAAGAAGCGTGCGCGTAAGTGGCGTCATATCTAAATTTCGTGTCGTCGTCTGATGCTGCCATGTCCTCGCACAAAAACTTGCATCTCGGCCCGCGGGTGCTCAGAGGCAGAGGGAGCTCCTTCTCGCATTTTTGGAGGTGCACCCCAACTGTGAAAGCCCGACAAACTCTT
Organism: Hyalomma asiaticum; assembly: GCA_013339685.2. Lineage (NCBI taxonomy): Eukaryota > Metazoa > Arthropoda > Arachnida > Ixodida > Ixodidae > Hyalomma > Hyalomma asiaticum. The sequence goes on along the minus strand of JABSTT010003866.1, from coordinate 11,875 downwards.
CACTACCGACAGCGCGCTGGAAACTTCCAGGAGCAATTAAAGAACATCAACATGCGCAGCTCTTTTCTCTCCGTCGAAATTCCACGGGCTCTTTGGCGCCCGATTTCCGATCTCTTGACCATTCCGTCGCCTGGAGCGTGGGGCACCGTTCACCGCGACTCAAGCCTGGAGAAACAACTCCAGGCTATCAGACGAGCAGTGGCGGCGAGGATTTTTTTTTCCTAAAATAAAGTTGTTCTCTCTCTCGGGATCAAGTTCGGCGCACAGCCAACGTACTGTTCGCTTCGACAGACGAAATTGACGCCGGAATTCACTTCCTGTCAAATCCTCAAATACATCGCGAACCTTCAGCTGCTCCGCGTCCTATTTCAGCGACGACAATGCGAGGACTCAGCGCCCAAGTGGACCGCCATTTCCCTCTGTGACGCAACATTGCGCAGCCTCAGCCGCCGTTTCAATCCAAGCGGAGCCGCTGCCGCGGCCGCCGTTCGCAAAGTGTTCGTAAATCGTTCGCTGAGCGAGCGGCCTCGGGAATCGTTCTCCGCGTAGCAGACGACACGTTCGGTTTGAAAATGATTGACAGGGAATTGACGTCAATTTGACGACACCGAAATCTCGGGGCCCCGGAAGGTTCGACGTTCCACAAGTCGCTACAGGTGGCGAAAAAAACCAGCCGCGGCGCGTTCCATCAAGTTGCGCGTAGAGTGGAACTACTAACCTAGCCCCATATTTTAGTCTGAAATTTTCCTGCTAGGGGCTCTCAATAAGGCCAGAAGGCGTAGGCGTCAAAAACAAAACTATAGTGCCTAGACAAAACAAACATGTTGCATCTAAACAATAATGATGATAGTACATGCAGTGCCATCTCTTGATCGTGTATCTTAGTTAAGGACGCCACCGCTACTTTTATTTTTCGTTGCACTGTCAACGGTACAGTTTCTCTTCTCTAATGTAGTTATAGGTAGGTGTACCGTGGGCACGCCCCGCGGATGACGACAGCGGAGCGGCGCTGGCCAATCGCGTGCGGCGATTCCGAACGCTCTCGCTAAAATGCCATCTCCGATAGCCCCCCTGGTCTCAAGCGTGCAACCGGTGAACAAGGTCGCCTGCGGCTGCCACGGGGAAGCGACATGATGCTTTGAAGGTGGTCGATGTTTGGGCGTCCGTCTTTGGTTCAATGACGGTGCAAATTCACACTGCTGGCCGAGCGCTGCCGCGGTGGTAAAGCGCTCAATACTGCGAGGAAAAAAAACAAACAGCAGTTTGATTCTGATTCACGAAGATCAAGAAAACAAGAAAATAAAGCTATTTTCTTGTTTTATTTATCCGTCTTGGACGCTTATCTCGGCAGCGCTCGGCCAGCAGCGTGAATGTGCACCGTCATTGAACCAAAGACGGACGCCCAAACATCGACCACCTTCAAAGCATCATGTCGCTTCCCCGTGGCAGCCGCAGGCGACCTTGTTCACCGGTTGCACGCTTGAGACCAGCACTATAGCAGTGCGCTCGCGGTCCGTCACGTGGCTCATTTTCAAATTTCGCGGGCTTTCTGTAGAATGCGGAAAAATTAACACCGTAAGACATATCGTACAGGAAACAATTCAGTCGGTGGTTTATGAAGGTGCTCTACAGCTCAGTGTTCATATTTTGGGTTTTCAGCCCATAATTAAGGAGTTAGCTAATTAAAAATAATTAACTAATTACTTTAGGGGGAAATAAAAAATAACCTGAGTATCTATAGACCAGTACGAATAGTATACGTTTGGTTCAGTTCTCCTCTGAAGTGCCTTTCATTTTCAAATTCTTGGCTCAAGTTACGTGGGACACCCTGTATATATATATATATATATATATATATATATATATATATATATATATATATATATATATATATATATATATATACGGCGTGTACTCACTCGAAAAACAGATTAAACAAGCAGATGAGACATGAGTTTCACATCAGCATTGATATCACATAGAGCAATGTACTACTGGGCACAAATATTCATCGTCACTGAGAACAACATACGGCTGCCTGACACACATACTGCCCTTTCTTATAACATGTAAAGCTTCAACAATTTCTCTTGCAAGGCATTGTTTATGTGGTGATAGCAGCGTTGCGTCGCGAAAGAAAGTTGAGCAGCCACGCTGCTCACAATGGTCGGCAAGGGAACACGGCTTTGCCTTACTTACTGCGTGTTCGTGTTCTCTGAGGCGGGTGTTCGGGCATCTTCCGGTTTGGCCGGTGTAGGTTTTGCCTCAATATAGGGGTATCTGGTATACAACATAGAGTTTCCTACTAAAATACTAGAGGGAAAACTGGCGCTGCGATCGCGAAGCTGCCATGGGAATGATGGGTATGACACGGATTTGTCTACTCTTCGTGCCTGCGGCTTCAAACGTTTTGGTGGATTTGTTTATTCCTGTTTTTTAACGTCAGTGACGCGAGTAACGTTACTACACTTCTTCCTTACGCGACGAAGGCAGCGGCTGTAGTTTACGCTTTACTGGCTTTACTGCTAGAGATCATCAGACTGTCGCATGTACCAATGTCCTTTGCAATGATGAGGCGCCACGCAGTGTTTCGTTTTTGTTTGTTGATGGATGGCTACACATATTATTTCCAGCGGTATTTTACCCAACTTTAGAAATATTCGCGCTGCGCCTTGCGAACTTTATCGATTCGATTTTGCTGCTTTCTTTCTTTTCTTTTGTATTAGATGCGATAGAATCTGTAACCGTAGGGTCGCTTTCACGGCTGACATACATTCCTTGTAAGAAGGCTGTTCGTATATCTTGTACTAGGGCATTTCAGTTCTGCTGTCTGATTAATTCAACGCCGACCGAACGCGCCAAGCAGGCGCACAGTTATCGTGCTTAGTAGACAGACACCCACTGGACGATAGGCAGGCGCGCCTGCGGACGACGCTCAAAAAGTCAGCTCAGATGAAAGCTCTGGCGCAGTTTCCGATGGAGTTTAATGGCACGGTTGTTTATTTAACATCACGTTTTTTTCCACAAAACCAACCACCAAGCCATGGGTGATACTGCGCTCCTGCTACGGCCTCGCGCAGGGCCTTGACCCATGCATATAGTTTGTAAAAATACAGTGGAGCACTTGCCCTGCACCAAAAGAAGCGAGCGAAAGCCCGTTCGTTATATTTAGAAGGCACATCTACCTTTTACACACTTGAAAATGTAAGGCGAAAATTGAGCCCGCGCTGCGCTTGGCGAGCCAGCGGCGATGATGATGATGATGATGATTGTGGCTCGGTTAGGAAAGGACGCTAATTTCTGCAGCCCATTTGGGAGCACGGCTAAGCGTCCGTAGGGGAGGGGGAAAGGGAGTGACAGAGATAGAAAGGAGAGAAAGGCCGTAGTGGAGGGCTCCGGAAATTTAGACCACCTGGGGTTCTTTAACGTGCACTGACAACGCACAGTACACGGGCCTCTGGCATTTTCACCTCCATCGAAAATGCGAGGCGTCGTCTTTCACCGTCGCTGGTTTGGGGGCACAGCTAGACGCGCTCCCCAGGAACCTATTTTTACAGCTTGTGAATTGAGTTTTTTTCTCAAGGGGAGATGCGGGTGATTTAAAAAAAGCTTTCAATTTTCAGTCATTTGTTTAGTTGTACTACTGTTACTTATCAAAACATTAAGGCGAAATTCAAGTGCAATATTGCACTGAATATTGCACCGACCACTGCCTCCTTTCTGGACTCTCTCGCACACGTAACCGGCGTCTGCCACCATGTTCTTCCTTACCGAGAAGATTTACAAAGCCACGTACGTTTAAAGGAGTACTGACACGATTTTGCGGCGGCGCAAAATATACGTTTTTCGTTTTCTAGTCACGTATTGTTAACGCCTTCCGCATATGAAAGCCAGGAAACACGTACAAAATATTTTAGTTTGGTTTTGAAGTTTTCGTCGAACAGCACTGCAAGCCAGCCCCAGCGCGATGGACACTGCGATGACGTATGAGCACAGTCTCTTAAAAATCGTTGAAATCGCTGTCAGAGTCACTGGGCGACCGTGAAATTGTCGTTGTTTGCGTGCCCCACGTGTAACTGACCACAAACGACAGAGTTTCAGCGACGCTATCACGAATTGCTGCCCCTACGTGGCTTAAACGTACCTCCAACTCTGTTGACACGTCACTGGGAAACGCCCCGTCGAAATTGAAACCGAAAGTGGGATTTTAAGGCGGTCGTATTAAAAATATACTCATTGCGTTCGAAGGCACCATGAAACCTTTTTTCGGGTTCTCCCCGCTAGTGCTTTCACTTACAGCAACAATACGAGAATGTCAAAAATTCGTGTCAGTACTCCTTTAAGTACATTGACCACGCGCCTTTCAGCTGACAATATGCGAACGCGGCGCCCATTTCTGCCCCCGCTAATCCCCCCATCAAATAGCACGTGAAATTTTAGAAGCTTTTAAGAAAAACACAGTAAGAAAAACACATGATATTTGCATTTCTGCCCCATCCACCTATGTCCATGATCGAGAAATCGGCCTCCTCGAAAAATGTGACAAATATCTGTACCCGTTGAGGGTGCGCGCGCAGCTCTTTGTATTTGTTTTTCTCTTGTGTTTAATGAAAACGACAGTTGTTAGCTCAGCGTCAGTCCTGTGTCGTTCTCCGTCTCGTTTTTCCGGCTATTACGATGAATTGACCTTGCACCAGCGTTCTGCTGGAGACACCGTGCCGGCGACGGAAACGTACAGCAATGCTCTACGTCGCCGTCAGCCCGTTTTCGAGGAGAAAACGACTCGGAAATCCTCTCCCCTGACGAAAACCGATGCCGCGACGGTGACGCGACGGGCCGTTTGACGGCTGGCGCTGAGCCGTGCTACCTTTATGGAATGCAGAAATATGCGCCTATTTCCTTTCATATGAACCACTCTTCTTCTTTGACGGCTGTGTGAACGAGCCCTTTTTTCTCGCTCAGGGCCTATTCTCGGTCAGCCCGCACGCCGCTCCGCACGCGTGCGGAGAGCGTGCGGAAGGGTGAAAACGGCTGTTAAACGGATCTAATCGCGAATTATTGAAGTCGGTGGGGTCACGCAAGCCCCACCAAATCCGATATTTCGCGATTCGATCCGTTTAACAGCCGTTTTCACCCTTCCGCACGCTCACGCTCTCCGCACGCGTGCGGAGCGGAGTGGGGAAAGATGAAAACGAACTAAGGACAACGATTCGCAGGTGAAACTACCAAACTTGTGCCGGCGCACCACACTGGATGAGGAGGGAGGGGGCGAAGCTAATGAGGCATTCATCGGGGGCTTTTTTTTCTGTCTCCCCTTTAACATCTCTCTCTCTCTCCTTCTACGGCCCTCGCTCAATTGTCCCCGTCCCCTGCACCTCCCCCCCCTCAAAAAAAGCATGGTGCAGAGAGTGTACACCCGTGCAACTGCCCAGAAAAGAGGTGTCGCTTTCACTCTCTCTCTCTCTCCTGGAAGGGTAGAACAGCTTACAATAGAGCGGTTAGGCGCTGAGCCACGCTCCCGCAAGGGCTCTCTCTCTCTCTCTCTCTCTCAATAAAAAGAGCGTTGAAGAGTGTTCGTTTGTGCAGTAACTTCCCGCGAAAGTTCGTCAGTAGCCCTGAACACCGGCAGTGTTGGGTCGCGTGGAACAGCCCCGGCCATGTGCACGCGCATAGTAATCAGAGATTTGTGTAAAATGTGTAAGGGCACTATTTTGGCAGTCCTCGTGCGCTCACTCGATGGCGCCACCGCTCTTCGGGTGCGCAGCGCCAATGCGGCCGCAACGCGCTTTTTGTCCCTGTTCCCCTCGCGGTGCGAAGCGTGAGGTTGTGCGCGGTGAACGTCGGTGCGAGGAAATGACAATGCTAAACGAGCCCCGCGTGTTGTTTTGCGGCTACAAACGAATTACAAACGTCGAGGAATACTTCAAACGAAGCAGTTTACTTTGCGGGCGCGACTTGTACGCCGCTTTCTTCCAGTGATGAAGTCATTTCGTCTGCAAGGTCAGTCGAGGAGTCCTCGGAGGAATCCGCAGCCGCCGTGATCGCGCTCATGAATGCCGGCGCTTGAAGCACTGCGTGACGTTGCTGAATCCTGCGTAGAAAAATGGCTGTTAGCATGCCTAATGAATACCACAATACGATTTCGGTTTTCCCTGAGGCGCGACATGATCTTCGAGCTACCTGTTCTGCCATTCTTCAAAGGCGTGAAGAGCTATAATATCGCACCAAATTTTTTCACAGCCAACTCTAACCACTTCACGGGTAAGCTTTCAACTAATATCACTCACCTCTTGCATTTGTCGAGCTTTGACGACGGCAGTACTGCATCACTTCTTCTGTAACAGGGCGGAAACAGAGTTGGTTCATAGGTGGGGTGGCTGGCAACTGTGCTCCAACTGTGGCTGGCAACCTATCTCCATTCGGGCTAACAGTAATAAAAAAACAAGGGAACCAAAAATGTGTTAATGTTACTTTGAGAGAACGCGACAGAAACCGCGCGAAGACAGGACGCGTTTGCTTACCGGGTGCGCCGAACGGCTGCGATCCAGCGTTGTGGCCGATCAGTCTCGTACGATTTCCAAGGAAAATGATAGAATTGTACCTTCGGCATTTTCCCGGCCGTGTTTTTCTAGCTGTTATGACATCCGCACACGAAACAGTAGACAGAAGTCGACTTTTTTCGTTGTGTAGACACATTTGCGCTGCTAGAGGCCATTTTCAGCCTACTGCGGCCAGGAGCGGCTGGGCGGAGGGAACAGGGACATTTCGCCAGCAGCAGCCGCGGTGGCGCTGCATGTCCGATTTGAAACAGCGCAGCGCACCCCAAAGACGACACCCGAAAACTAGCTCAGCTTTTCGAAGACGCCTTCCAATAAGGCACACGGAAGCGGTTGTTTTTGTACTAAAGTTGTCATTTCTTCCCGCAGGTTGGCTGCTATTGGTAAAGTTGGACAACGTTATGCGAAACAGCCAAGCGTGCAGTTCTAGTACAGAACTCGATCTATGCAGTGCTTGTACCTCCAGTGCCGGTCAACATTTCCGAATGAATATACGTATATGCGTATATATAAAGTCTTTACTATATCGGTTTATTCCAACACTTCATATCTCTCAACTGAACATGTCCATTTGTTTCGTTGCTTCCGCAAGTATACGCGCCTCGTATAACTATCACGCAAACAGCAGCACTTTGCTGGTGTGCTTGGAAAATAAGTTTTCTGGAAATTAAGTTAGAGCGGTGTGAAAATATTAGGAACCTTATTCACACATATTCCTAACTCAGAGTGGATTATGGCTGCAACCAGTGAGCCCTCGTTGAAAAGGTCCGTCGGAGGGACACGCTTTAGCGCGCCTATGTGTTCTGCAACCGTCTCATTTTCTAGGTGTCTATGCGGCCGATGCCGGCGATACTGAGACGGTAAATGAGCTACGTCGTGCGCTCTGGTCGGTGAAAAGGTGTTGGGACTCCGGGTCCTGCAGGTCTCATCATCATTATGTAGCTGGCCCCCGTCGAAGGACCCATCGTCCAACTTTCAGAGATGAGAGGCGTTCGAACGAAAGACAGAGATTTATTTACATAGTCGACAAGAAGTGAGCAACTGCTCAAGTCAAGAGAAGTGTTCAGAAGAGATGAAAATACAAAGCCACGTCGGCTTTTTAAAGAGCCGCGTTGCCAACCTTGGGCGCATGTCCGCATCTTCACTTCGCCGACGAGGGAGGGAAAGACACCACACCATAAGCGTGGAGAGGGCACAGTTGAAGACGATGCCAAATATGGGCATCGCCTGCCCAAATATGGTCACGACGGCACTGCGCCCAGTCAATGCACAACTTCGAAGAACTCGGCGGGGCTGACTCCCGAGAACTGCAAAACTAGGCTCGGCGCGGCTGGCTCCCAAGTACTCCCCAAATTTTTGTGGCGTTGACGCACATGCCCCGTGCCTTCTTCGAAACCAGTTCGCAATGGCATTTCCTGCCTCGTTCGTTTTCCTCGATCATTTGACCATTTGCAAAAATCTGTAAGTTGGCTTTCCCGCAAGGAAGCTTCCCAGCCAAAAATTCACGTCTGCAGATTGCTTTCCTGCTCTAAGCGCATTCACGACTCCATCCGACGTGCAGGAGCACCACAAAAGCTTCGTAGAAATTTTGCGGGGAGTAAGCCGACTCCAGTTCGACGATTTAGAGAGACAGGGGCAGAAGCGAAAGAAAGGAAAGGCGGGGACGGGCGCTGAACGGGGTGAATGGCATGACGAATGTGCACGTGTGCACGCGCGTAGAACAGGAAAGCAATCTGTGCACGGGAGTTTTTGGTTGGGAGGATGCAGTTGGCACTCACCATTTTGCAAATGGTCATATTGACCATTTGCAAAATAAACAGTCAATAGCGTGAGGCGGGTGCTTCGCGGCACTGAGAAGCAACCTAGAAACAACCGAACACCACCTAGCTAATGCCTAGCAACAACATAGAAGCAACTAGATTAGACTTCAGAATCGTCCAGCCTTGCGCGACTTGTGCAAGCGCCGCCATTTTTTAGTGTTCGTGCGTGTGTTCGTATGTTTGCGTAGATATACACACACGCAATAAAAGAATTTCGGAAAAGAAAGTTAAAGGGCCCATGACACCAAAATTTCAAACTCGATATGTTTGTGTTGTTTGGTTGTCGAACATCTGAAGGCACTTGTGGCCAAGTATTAACGGCGAACGTGGTCGTTAAGATCTTTTAATATGTATTTAAAGGCCAACTCCGGCAATTTTTTCATGTCAACGGATGCTGATGAAATTCACTGGGTACGTTACTCTGCGTACTTACATCATGCCCTGAGAAAATGAGGCTCGAGAGTTGCACATATTCCTTACAAATGAATTTAATTAATTGACTCGAACGCCCTACCTTACCACCCCTTCAGTTACAGGCCACATTGGGTATGACGCTACAAGTGTCCAACGCGGAGAATGCCGGGATAGTGCAGACGACGCCAGCCCGGCAGCGACGAGAACGCGGACAAGAGCACGATTGTGCGCTAGAGCCAGGCGTTATGGCCGGTTCCCACTAGCGGCAAAAACGCGCGCGGCGAGCGCTTCCGCGGCACGCACGCGTCAAGTCCCCACTCGCGTTTTGCGGCAAGCGGCGACGAGGCAGCCAAGAACGACCTTGTGTTGTTCCATTCGAAAGGTCTCGCGAAACGTGAGCTCTAATCAGGCGATTTCGTCTTTCGTCGACCATGCATGTCTTTCTAGCGCTACTGCTGGTCACGCTATCAAAAAACTGCTACTGCGAGGATACTTCTTGCCCGGCGTCTCGGTACGGGTAGGCTTAAAGAAAACTGTATATAGGTCTGGGCATGGCCTCTGAGATTTTACGACGGCCATGTAACTTTCAAATCTCAGAGGCTGTGTGTTATGGTTCGACGCTTGACGGATAGATGGCGCCACGCGTCCGCACCACCGTGTAAAAAAAGGAGAGGCGGAGAAGTCGGATTGGATAGCAGGAATGGAGAAGAAGCCGGCATTGAACTACAGAAAAGAGAAAGACGAAATCAAGAGAGAAAAATTTTACGATAATTCAAAGGGAAGCGCTTTACTGTTTGAGGCAAGGTCCGGTTGCCTGAGAACCCGAAGTTACAGAGCGAAATTCAATAAAGAAGGGGACACATGTACGTGCTGTGGAAAATCACTCTAGTCAGTCAACGAACTTTATTCACAAATTGTCCTGAGGAGCCGATGCCCTTCAAGAGAAGCTAGGGAAAGGACAGACCATATTTTGATTGAATGTACAGATGTCCACCCAGGTGTAGCTGTGGACACTACCCTACAGGAGGCCATGGGTTTCAGGAGTAACACGGGAAAGCTGAACATGTCGGCGATAGAGATAAGTAAAAGGCGCTTAGAGTATTGGTGGCGCAAAAGTATGGAGCAAATAGAATCCTAATATCCATCCATCCAACCGTCCGCACGTCTCCGCGTTTCGCTTCTGATTGGTGCTTGTTTCGCGGCGGCCGCGAAAGGATGGGTCTCGACCCATTCGAGCATCTGCCGCGCGTTGCTGCCGCTTTTCACGAATCTCGTCGCGCGCGTTTTTTCCGCTAGTTGCTGCCGTGTGGATCGTATAGTGCTGTCGGGTGGCAAGTGGTGTTGCGTTGTTGGCTGCAGAAACAACTCACAACGCGCAGCAACTAAGAAAAGTTAGTTATCACAACTTTCCTCGCGACGATGCACTTCGCGAGCGGTGGATCAGTGCTATCCGGCGGACGCGCTGAGCGTCTGCTCTCCAGCGCTTTCGAGCTTCGCGCTGTCGCGACCGGCATGCCTTGCGCACCCTCCCACTAGACACTTGTGACGTCACTCGTAGGGACACGGCTTGGCTGCTCGGAGGAGTTTTCGGTTTCGTTTTCACGTTTTCTCGCTTATTTAAAATTATTTTCTAATTCTAGGGGCAATTATGCTGTCATACGGGCGACAGGGGGGTCTCTAGAAGCTAAAAATGCCACTACTTTGACACGGTCAGAAAATCGCCGGAGTTGGCCTTTAAAGTGACCAGAAATGCTCATCTGGGTTTGCGGCACCTCGCGACATCGTCACTAGTATGACGTAGTTTGTGGGCCATCTGTGACGTTTCACTTTTGTAAGTTGATATCGTGACGTCACAGAGAGACACGGGCGCGCCGCGCTATAGCCTCCGAGCGTGGCCTCCAAGATCGGCTCTCGCAGCCGATCGCGGAGGCCATGCCAAAAGCCGTATTTTTCTGCTTCCTCTCCGTGTTGGTCCCTCAGGCGTGCATTGTACACACGCTATGATGCAAAGCGAGTGTGGCGAGCTGGTCTGGCGCTCGCGCTCTCCGCGACGTCACCGAATCTTGAGCTCAAGTGATCAGTGCATGCGCTCACTTCCGACAGCCGCCGCGCTAGCCCTGCGGCGATAGTTTCTTGCAGTTTTTGGCGCGCGTTTCGAAGCTTCGTTAAAACTGAACAAAATTAACGATGCTGTGACTAATTAGACTTCACGCTGGAGAATTTACCACTCCATGCCGTGATTACAAGACACTGTTCTACTCATTAGAACATAAAAGTATCCAAAAAAAAAATAGCTGTCATGGGCCCTTTAAACCCCTCCCCCTCTTGGCTACCACAATGGCAAGCGAGCTTGCACACTCGCAAGCACGAGAACACTCATGCGGACGCGCGGGCACACGCACTGATTGCCATAATTACCGAGGGCTTCACACCGTATCTTTTAATCGGCGTATGCATTCAGCACAGGTTAGGAAAGCAAAATCAACCAAAAGAAAGCGATTTGGGACATGTACATAAAAGAAAACCTGGCAGATACCATGCATTGTGGAAATCGGTGTAATGCGAAGCAGCCAGCAAGGAGCAAATCATGTTGTGCATAACATGCTTGTCATAATTTACATGTCAAGACATGTTATTCATGTTTGTCGTGCAGTCACATCACACAATATAAATTTTGGTGCATATCAAGCTATAGCGAAATGGCCGCGAGCGCACCATGAGCGTGGCATGCAAGTCATGCTGTACATGATATGTCATGATTTTCATATCCGCACTTGTCATTTAAGTTCGTCATACAGTCACGTCATTTAATACCAAATTTTGTGTATATCAAGCTAGCGACACGGCCGTGAGCGCACCATGAGCAGGGCACGTAAATCATGTTGTAAATGACATAAATGTTTTTATTCTACCATCTGTTATTTTGTTCGTCATACAGACACGACGAGTAGTACTAAATTTAATTAATATCAAGCTAGCGAACTGGCCACAAGCGCACCATGAGCGTGGCATGCAAGTCCTGCCGACATGTCATGGATGTCATGATTTTCATGTTGCCACCTGCCATTTATGTTCGTCATACAG
>JABSTT010003865.1:0-23668 GCA_013339685.2 Hyalomma asiaticum | reverse complement strand
AGGTCACAGCAATGTGTGCCTGTGCACTGCAGAAATTACACACGCTTAGAACACACCTTGTGTTGCATAGGCATGTGGTGCTTGATTTTAAACATATTCATTTCATTCTTTCGACGCTGTGTTCATAAAAAGCAAGTAGCTGCTTTCTTTGTATGCTGTCAATTAATAGCTAGAGTGTTTCATAATCTCCTACAGCACACATTATGGAGCCAGTTAGTTGCTGAGAATTAATGGAAAATGTGCAACATTGCAAGAAATCCCACTGTATTGGTCTACAACAGTTTTTTTTGCAGTGCACAGTTCATGATGTGTAAGGTGGTAGTCTACACAGTAATTATATTACTGTATCAGCATTTGCAGGAGTGTTCTACTTACACAAAAACAAGAACTGTAGATGTATGCTGGAAGGAAGCGCAATGATGTTAACTTTGAGCAATTTATTTACTTGTCATTTCTACATTTATGTTGCAGGCTTGCTTCGTAAACATTGAACTTGACACACGTTACAGTCCCATTTACACATACAGCTGCTCTTCATGTACATTGGTCTACAATGAACTATTTGCGTTTCTCACAGCATGGTGCAGTCCCCCATCCCGCCCCCCCCCATATTCTCATTCGTAGGGCATGCGGACGAATAAAATTATGGGTGCTAAATAATGAGTGCTGTCGCAAATGTTTACATTAGAGGTAGCTTGGCCTGTGCACATTTCCACTGGCAGCGGTAACTTGTACAGCACAGAAATAAATTTGGAATATCTGGTTACTGACTACCACTTTTTTTTTTGCAAATGCAGGTGGTTTTGCTAATGATCAATCAGCCTTTCTATTTTTGTAATGTAATCGCACTTCAAAGGTAGCCAGCATAGTATTTGGCATGCCGGGTAATGAATTTCGGTGGCGTGTTCACCCTCTGAAGCGAGTTGCGTGATGGTTATGTGGAAGACTGGTGGGAAAGCGAAGCGCGGTGAATGAGACTCTTGGTCGAGCACAAGGTGTTGTGCTAGTCGCACTTTTCTGCAGCTGGTGGCTTGCAAGCTTCGTTGGAAGTTATAAGATGAGCAGGAAGCTATGTAGAACATTATCCTGTCTTACCAACCTAAAAATCACAGCCACAACAGTATGTTTGCCATCTGTGTAACAACAGCTTGAGCAGTGAACTTCATTCCCAGACAAATGAGAGTTTGAAAAAAAAAACGAAAACAGTTGCAATTTCGCAGAGATACTGGACTTTGCATGCACATGATGACAGCTGCAACAAGCATTGAAGGGGCTTTCATATTGTGCTGCTGTGCATGACACACTGAATTGAAGCATACTGTTTCATGCATCACGTGCAACGCTCTCAAAGTTGGTGCTCTTTGTGCTGTGTACTTCCACAACCAAAAAAACCGTACATTGATTGAATAGATCGAGAAACAACAAATGCTTTGCTGGCAGCCATCACATCACAAAAAGCTTGCATTGTTGGTGAAAAAATCAAAATGCATTATTTTCTATTTTATGCTAGATGTTCGTTTGTCAGAGCACTATATCCTGCTTTCTTTTGAATGGACTGCATGCATAGCCTTCCAAGCGTTCCACCTTATGTAGTGGAATATACCATAAAAAATACTTGAAATTCAAGAACAATCCTCTCCATTCTAGTGCAAATCATGCAACAAAAAGCCACATTTGTGCTGTACTATAATGCAAAGTACTCATTAAATACCATTGTTTCACATCGAACATTCTAGAGGTAGCTTTATACATCTTTAATGACAGCATGTAAACACACTAAATGGTGCATGGTTGTGACCACGCTCCAGTACGCAGCATGTATTCTGTAGTTTAGTCTTGTGGTGGAATTACTGAACAAGGTAAGTTTCATTTTGTCAAACATCTGGTACCGCATTTGAACAACGTGGTGTATGGTCAGCAGAAATGATATGAATTGATTCTTCGATGCCAGTAAAATCGCCACAATATTGCAGCTACGCTTTGTTGTGCTTAATGATGTCGCAGTTGTTGCACTTTTATCTGTACTGTCCTCAAATAATGTGCATGCAGTGCCACACTTTGCAACAACGGTGTCCCACACTGCACAGTGTTCTCATATAAACACAGTGATCTCGATCTTCTGCTTTGGGGCAAGCCCTGTGGGACTCTACTCCTGGCTGTTGCTGCTGATATCAGCTACGTCCAACTTGAGAAAGCCCTCATTAAGTCTAAGCTTGCACAGTGCAGCACATGCTGCAGTGAATATTGGCAGTGATGTCTGGCTCGTGGAGTGCTTAGAAAGATGGCCAGAGATCGGGCTCAGAAGCCATGGCTGCAGTGGGTAGCCAGTCACCTGCATGAAAATATAATCAGTACCATAGTCAGCTGGCAGCATTTTTTTTTCGAGGGTCACACGCATGCACACACACACACACACACACCTGGAATATATATGCACAGGCATTTGTTTGTGAAAGTGAAAATATACACATTAGAATAGGCACAATTTCGGGGGCGGGTTGTCCATGGACCCCTCTCCTACTATTATGGGAGCAGTGCACCAAGCGGTGTGCCGTCGCTTTACAAGAAAGTTAGTACCACAAGGAATAATGCTACTTCACTGCAAAAGCTGCGCTGAGCGTGCCTCATTGCTGTGATCTATATATTTACTTGTCCCATCAACTTAGTAGCAACCTCCATTAAAAAAAATCCACCGACTGCACTGACGGGGGCTACTGTTCGTCTTACAGCAGGCATGTAATAGTGCACTCGTAATTTTGTTAAAAGCACTGTTGCACAAGGTATGCTCTGCAATTTGCCACTACAGTCGTAACTTCGCAACAAAACCGGTTTTCTCTCATTTGAGGAGGCATTCGCCTAGCTCTACAGTGCGCTCCGACGTCGTAGCCGAATTCCGGTCGTATGCATTCCACAGCGAGGGTGCGCACATCCGAATCGTAGATATAGGAAAATGTGCGCGGTGACAACGCATTGTTAGCAAATGCAATAAACCGGCCAACCGTCATGTCTCATACGATCACCTTCAATCGCCGTCAGGTCCGATGGACATCACGATCGCGATGTGCGCATCGCGATCTCCATCGCACTTCGCTCACATCAGCGCCAGACTTGATCCGGATTAGTTTAGGCCATGTAGCAGCGGCAGCGTTGATTACGATCAAGAAATACAGCCCTGTTTGCCGCGGTTCACTGTGCTCGTGTGCCACCGGTGTATGAATCTGGTGCAAGCGTACTAAACAAACCACACAAGGCAAAGTACTCACGGACATGGCGTTGAGGCCGGAGTGGTGTCTACACATGAAAGAAGTCTTCCTGTATCACTTGGGCACATCGACGCCGATGAGAGCGCTGTCCACACATCCGACCACGCCGGGAATTACGTCGCGACGAAGAAAGCACTCCTTCACGGCCGCCTTTTTGATCGGTCGTTGTTGCCATGTAGCCCCAGTGGTTCGTGTCCCGCCGGCGTTCACAAAAACAAGCGAAACGCACCAGACGCACTCGCTCACCGTCGCGTGCAACACCCGAATCGTCTCCTCACATCCTATAGAACCTCGTGAGAGCTCCCGGTAGCATAAGAACGCGGCGCGCACAACGCCTTCCGTTCGACCGACCGACCCGTCGGTCGCTTCGTTTCGAGTTCCTACGCGACTTCACCGCTCAAGCACAGCACGGACGAAAATGCCGTCGAAATTCATCACCCGGCAGGTCAAACGCGCCGTCCGATACCCTCCGTCGACGTTGTCGATGCTCGCCGGCACCCGCCGCAACAGAAAAGCCGCCGCCGTTAAGCCCACCGCCGCCCCGAACCTAGCAGCCACCGCCATGTTCGATGCTTTTTTCCATTCCTTTCAAAACGCATCGCTCTCCGGCGATTCTAAAAATGTTCCTTTCGGCCGAGCATAATAAGTGCGTAAACGTCATTTTGACGTCACGGATTCTCCGCCCCCGCTGGCGTTACGGCGCGAAATTTGTTTCGACCAATGGCAGGCGGCCAGGACGAGAAGAGGCATGAAAAAATAAATATAATCGTTGGGCGGTAAGCATCCCGTGATTCTGCGCTCTCGCGGACGTCAGGCGACGTCAGGCGACGTCATGAGGCGCGAAATTTGCTTCGACGAATGGCAGGCGCCTAAAAGCATAAAGTGACGTCAAAAAGCATAGATTTTGGAATGGAATCGTTACGCGGTAGCACCCAAGGTTACCAGAGCATCAAAACATGAGACGCAGACCAATGTTTCTGCATGAGAAATATCCTGTGTGCACGCTTAGAAGGAAATATAAAGGTGTATATAGGTGCTTTCCTTGTCTCTTTGCTAAACATTACCTTTCAAGTTGTTTCGCCCGTTCCTTCAGCGAATACAGCAGTTGCGCACTGTCAGTGCATAAAACGTCGTTTCTTGCAGTTGTGTTCCTAGCAAGGAATTCAGGACCGCTTACGTCGCTAAAGCTTAGGAGTGATTTTCATTTCCAAGTAGCCAAGCATTGCAGTGTCATGCTTCGAGCCACGCCCAAATGACAGAAACGATCTTTTCACGAACACAAGGTTACCAGAGCATCAAAACACGAGATGCAGACCAATGTTTCTGCATGAGAAATATCCTGTGTGCACACTTAGAAGGAAATATAAAGGTGTATATAGGTGCTTTCCTTGTCTCTTTGCTAAACATTACCTTTCAAGTTGTTTCGCCCGTTCCTTCAGCGAATACAGCAGTTGCGCACTGTCAGTGCATAAAACATCGTTTCTTGCATACGTGTTCCTAGCAAAGAATTCGGGACCACTAACGTCGCTAACGCTTAGGAGTGTGATTTTCACTATTATTTGCATTCCAAGTAGCCAAACATTGCAGAGTCATGCTTCGAGCCACGCCCAAATGAAGGAAACGATCTTTTCACGAACACAAGGTTACCAGAGCATCAAAACACGAGATGCAGACCAATGTTTCTGCATGAGAAATAACCTGTGTGCACACTTAGAAGGAAATATAAAGGTGTATATAGGTGCTTTCCTTGTCGCTTTGCTAAACATTACCTTTCAAGTTGTTTCGCCCGTTCCTTCAGCGAATACAGCAGTTGCGTGCTGTAAGTGCATAAAACGTCGTTTCTTGCATACGTGTTCCTAGCAAAGAATTCGGGACCACTAACGTCGCTAACGCTTAGGAGTGTGATTTTCACTATTATTTGCATTCCAAGTAGCCAAACATTGCAGAGTCATGCTTCGAGCCACGCCCAAATGAAGGAAACGATCTTTTCACGAACACAAGGTTACCAGAGCATCAAAACATGAGATGCAGACCAACGTTTCTGCGTGAGAAATATCCTGTGTTCACACTTAGAAGGAAATATAAAGGTGTATATAGGTGCTTTCCTCGTCTCTTTGCTAAACATTACCTTTCAAGTTGTTTCGCCCGTTCCTTCAGCGAATACAGCAGTTGCGCACTGCCAGTGCATAAAATGTCGTTTCATGCAGTTGTGTTCCTAGCAAGGAATTCAGGACCGCTTACGTCGCTAAAGCTTAGGAGCGTGATTTTCACTCTTATTTGCATTCCAAATAACCAAACTTTGTAGTGTTATTCTTTGAGCCATGCCCAAATCACATAAACGGTCTTTTCACGAACACAAGTTTACCAGAGCATCAAAACATTAGCCGACCATGTTTCTGCATGTGAAATTTCCTGTTTGCACAGTTTGAAGGAAATATAAAGGTGTATATAGGATTGCTTTACTTGTCTGCTAACCATTAGCTTCAAGTTTGTTCGCCCGTTCCTTCAGCGAATACAGCAGTTTGCTGGTGTAAGTGCATTAAAACGTCGTTTCTTGCATACTGTGTTCCTAGCAAAGAATTCGGGACCCTGTAACGTCGCATAAGGTAGGAGTGTCGATTTTCACTATTATTTGCCCATTCCAAAGTAGCCAAACATTGCAGTGTTAGCTTCGAGCCACTGCCCAAATGAGGGAAACGTATTTTCACGAACACAAGGTTACCAGAGCATCAAAACATGAGATGCAGACCAAGGTTTCGGCATGAGAAATATCTGTGTGCACACTAGAGGAAATGTAAAGGTGTATATTGGTTCTTTCCTTCGCTCTTGTTAACCATTACCTTAAGTTGGTTTCGCCTGTTTCTTTAGTGAATACAGCAGTTGCGGGCTGTAAGTGCATAAAACGTCGTTTCTTGCCTTTTGTTCCTAGCAAAGAATTCGGGACCACTAACGTCGCTAACGCTTAGGAGTGTGATTTTCACTATTATTTGCATTCCAAATAGCCAAACATTCCAGTGTTATTCCGCGAGCTATGCCCATATGACGGGAACGATCTTTTCACGAACACAAGGTTACCAGAGCATCAAAACAAGAGATGCAGACCAACGTTTCTGCATGAGAAATATCCTGTGTTCACACTTAGAAGGAAATATAAAGGTGTATATAGGTGCTTTCCTCGTCTCTTTGCTAAACATTACCTTTCAAGTTGTTTCGCCCGTTCCTTCAGCGAATACAGCAGTTGCGCACTGCCAGTGCATAAAACGTCGTTTCTTGCAGTTGTGTTCCTAGCAAGGAATTCAGGACCGCTTATGTCGCTAAAGCTTAGGAGTGATTTTCATTTCCAAGTAGCCAAGCATTGCAGTGTCATGCTTCGAGCCACGCCCAAATGACAGAAACGATCTTTTCACGAACACAAGGTTACCAGAGCATCAAAACACGAGATGCAGACCAATGTTTCTGCATGAGAAATAACCTGTGTGCACACTTAGAAGGAAATATAAAGGTGTATATAGGTGCTTTCCTTGTCGCTTTGCTAAACATTACCTTTCAAGTTGTTTCGCCCGTTCCTTCAGCGAATACAGCAGTTGCGTGCTGTAAGTGCATAAAACGTCGTTTCTTGCATACGTGTTCCTAGCAAAGAATTCGGGACCACTAACGTCGCTAAAGCTTAGGAGCGTGATTTTCACTCTTATTTGCATTCCAAGTAGCCAAACATTGCGGTGTCATGCTTCAAGCCACGCCCAAATGAAGGAAACGATCTTTTCACGAACACAAGGTTACCAGAGCATCAAAACATGAGATGCAGACCAACGTTTCTGCATGAGAAATATCCTGTGTGCACACTTAGAAGGAAATATAAAGGTGATATTGGTGCTTTCCTTGTCTCTTTGCTAACCATTACCTTAGCAAGTTGTTTCGCCCGTTGCCTTTAGTGAATACAGCAGTTGCGCGCTTTAAGTGCATAAAACGTACGTTTCTTGCAGTTCGTGTTCCTAGCAAGCAATTCGGGTACCGCTACGTCGCTAAAGCTTAGGAAGTGTGATTTTCAACATTTATTTGCATTCCAACTAGCCAAACATTCCAGTGTTATTCTGCGAGCTATGCCCAGATAGGGAAACAGTCTTTTCACGAACACAAGGTTACCAGAGCGTCAAAACATGAGATGCCGACCAATGTTTCTGCATGTGAAATTTCCTGTGTGCACAGTTAGAAGGAAATATAAAGGTGGTATATAGGTCTTTACTTGTATCTTTGCTAACCCTTACATTTCAAGTTGTTCGCCCGTTCCTTCAGCGAATACAGCAGTTGCGCACTTTCAGTGCATAAAATATCGTTTCTTGCATACGTGTTCCTAGCAAAGAATTCGGGACCACATACGTCGCTAAAGAGGAGTGTGATTTTCACTATTATTTGCATTCCAAGCAGCCAAACATTGCAGTGTCATGCTTCGAGCCACGCCCAAATGACGGAAACGATCTTTCCACGAACACAAGGTTACGAGAGCATAAAAACTTGAGATGCAGACCAATGTTTCTGCATGAGAAATATCCTGTGTGCACACTTAGAAGGAAACATAAAGGTGTATATTGGTGGTGCTTCCTTGTCTCTTTGCGAAACATTACCTTTCAAGTTGTTTCACCCGTTCCTTCAGCGAATACAGCAGTTGCGCACTTTCAGTGCATAAAACATCGTTTCTTGCATACGTGTTCCTAGCAAAGAATTCGGGACCACTAACGTCGCTAAAGCTTAGGAGTGTGATTTTCACTATTATTTTCATTCCAAGTAGCCAAACATTGCAGTGTCATGCTTCCAGCCACGCCTAAATGAAGGAAACGATCTTTTCACGAACACAAGGTTACCAGAGCATCAAAACATGAGATGCAGACCAACGTTTCTGCATGAGAAATATCCTGTGTGCACACTTAGAAGGAAATATAAAGGTGTATATAGGTGCTTTCCTTGTCTCTTTGCTAACCATTACCTTTCAAGTGTTTCGCCCGTTCCTTTAGTGAATACAGCAGTTGCGCACTGTAAGTGCATAAAACGTCGTTTCTTGCAGTTGTGTTCCTAGCAAAGAATTCAGGACCACTTACGTCGCTAAAGCTTAGGAGTGTGATTTTCACTATTATTTGCATTCCAAGTAGCCAAACATTGCAGTGTCATGCTTCGAGCCACGCCCAAATGAAGGAAACGATCTTTTCACGAACACAAGGTTACCAGAGCATCAAAACATGAGATGCAGACCAACGTTTCTGCATGAGAAATTTCCTGTGTAGACAGAAGAAAATCTAAAGGTGTATATAGGTGCTCTCCTTGTCTCTTTCATAACCATTACCTTTCAAGATGTTTCGCCCGTTCCTTTAGTGAATACAGCAGTTGCGCACCGTAAGTGCATAAAACGTCGTTTCTTGCACTTGTGTTCCTAGCAAAGAATTCAGGACCACTTACGTCGCTAAAGCTTAGGAGTGTGATTTTCACCATTATTTGCATTCCAAATAGCCAAACCTTCCAGTGTTATTCTGCGAGCCATGCCCCAATGAGGGAAAGTCTTCTGACGAACACAAGGTTACCAGGGCATCAAAACCTGAGACGCATACCATTGTTTCTGCATTAGAAATTTCCTGTGTAGACACTTAGAAGAAAATCTAATGGTGTATATAGGTGCTCACCTTGTCTCCTTGCTAACCTATACCTTTCAAGCTGTTTCGCCCGTTCCTTTAGTGAATACAGCAGTTGCGCGCTGTAAGTGCATAAATCGTCGTTTCTTGCTTGTGTTCCTAGCAAAGAATTCAGGACCACATACATCGCTAAAGCTTAGGAGCGTGATTTTCACCTTTATTTGCATTCCAAATAGCCAAACCTTCCAGTGTTATTCTGCGAGCCATGCCCCAATGAGGGAAAGTCTTTTGACGAACACAAGGTTACCAGAGCATCAAAACCTGAGACGCAGACCATTGTTTCTGCATGGGAAATTTCCTGTGTAGACACTTAGAAGAAAATCTAAAGGTGTATATAGGTGCTCACCTTGTCTCTTTGCTAACCTATACCTTTCAAGTTGTTTCGCCCGTTTCTTTAGTGAATACGGCAGTTGCGCACTGTAAGTGCATAAAACATCGTTTCTTACACTTGTGTTCCTAGCAAAGATTTCAGGGCCACATACGTCGCTCAAGCTTAGGAGCGTGATTTTCACCTTTATTTGCATTCCAAATAGCCCAACCTTCCAGTGTTATTCTGCGAGCCATGCCCAAATGTGGGAAACAGTCTTTTGACGAACACAAGGTTACCAGAGTATCAAAACATGAGACGCAGACCAATGTTCCTGCATGAGAAATTTCCTGTTTGCACACTTAGAAGGAAATATAAAGGTTATATAGGTGCTCTCCTTGTCTCTTCGCTAACCATTACCTTTCAGGTTGTGGCGCCCGTTCCTTTAGTCAATACAGCAGTTGCGCGCAGTAAGTGCATAAAACATCGTTTCTTGCACTTGTGTTCCTAGCAATGAATTCAGGACCACTTACGTTGCTAAAGCTTAGGAGTGTGACTTTCGCCATTATTTGCATTCCAAATAGCCCAGCCTTCCGTTGTTATTCTGCGAGCCATGCCGAAATGTGCGAAACAGTCTTTTCACGAACACAAGTTTACCAGAGCATCAAAACATGAGACGTAGACCAGTCTGCATGAGAAATTTCCTGTGTGCACACTTAGAAGGAAATATAAAGGTGTATATAGGTGCTCTCCTTGTCTCTTTGCTGACCATTACCTTTCATGTTGTTTCGCCCGTTCCTTTAGTGAATACAGCAGTTGCGCACCGTAAGTGCATAAAGCGGCGTTTCTTGAACTTTTGTTCCTAGCAAAGAATTCAGGACCACTTACACTACTAAAGCTTAGGAGTGTCATATTCACTTTTATTTCCATTACAAATAGCCAAACATTCCAGTGTTATTCTGCGAGCTATGCCCAAATGTGGGAAACAGTCTTTTCACGAACACAAGTTTACCAGAGCATCAAAACATGAGACGCAGACCAATGTTCCTGCATGAGAAATTTCCTGTGTGCACACTTAGAAGGAAATATAAAGGTTATATAGGTGCTCTCCTTGTCTCTACGCTAACCATTACCTTTCAGGTTGTTTCGCCCGTTCCTTTAGTGAATACAGCAGTTGCGCGCGGTAAGTGAACAAAACGTCGTTTCTTGCAGTTGTGTTCCTAGGAAAGATTTCAGGGCCACTTACGTCGCTAAAGCTTAGGATTGTGATTTTCACCATTATTTGCATTCCAAAAAGGGAAACATTGCAGTGTTATTCTGCGAGCCATGCCCAAATGAAGGAAACAGTCTTTTCACGACCACAAGGTTACCACAGCATCAAAACATGAGACACGGACCAATGTTTCTGCATGAGAAATTTCCTGTGTGCACACTTAGAAGGAAATATAAAGGTGTATAGAGGTGCTTTCCTTGTCTCTTTGCTAACCATTATCTTTCAAAGTGTTTCGCCCGTTCCTTTGGTGAATACCGCAGTTGCGCACTGTAAGTGCATAAAACGTCGTTTCTTGCAGTTGTTTCCTAGCAAGGAATTCGGGGCCGCTTACGTCGCTAAAGCTTAGGAGTGTGATTTTCTCTTTTCTTTGCGTTCCAGTGTTATTCTGCGAGCTATGACCAAATGAGGGAAACAGTCAGGAAGACAAGGTTACTAGAACATCAAAGCATGAGACGCAGACCAATGTTCCTGCACGAGAAATTTCCAGTGTGCACATTTAAGGGGACAGGGTAAGCAAAAATATTGAAAAAAAATCATTTTTTTCTTTTTCCGCAATTTGAAATCTGCGGCCTTTTCTGAATCAGAATCAGTCATTTGTTTGTTCCAGCGCGACTTCTTTTTGTCTAAAAATGACATATTTTGAAACCTCTGCGGCGGCCTGCCACGCCCACCTCCCTTACGCTTCGCTGAATGCACACGTGGGCAGCTAAAAACGCCCCGAAATGAAGGGGACTAATTTTTTAACAAGTTTAGTGGGAATGTGATTTGGTCTGGCAACAAGTGCTTCGTCAGCCGAGTCGATGTTTAGCCGCAGCCGAACGCCTTTTGCGCGCGTTTTTTGCACAGGTAATTTGCGCGCGTTCGCAGAGTGCTCTGTTTGCGGTTTGCAACCTGATGCGATGCCAAGATCGAAGAAGGTGTTTAGGAAGCGTCGCTTCTGCGGCAATCAGCATGCTTCAACTGTTACTGAAGTGCAATCGCCCGAGTGGAGCCCGACAGCCAGACAAGCGCCCACCACCAACGTGGCTTCTTCAAAGCTGTCACATTCGCCAGCGTGTATTGACAGTGAAAAGGTGACAGCAAGGGTATCCTTGCAGTTCAAGCATCACAGCCATATGGAAATGTTTCAGTTTGCAAGCTGGAGTGCATTGGGCACGTTCAGAAAAGAATGGACACAAGACTGCGCAAACTAAAGAAAGAGGGCAAAGGCATCAAGCTCTCTGACGGGAAATCTATATCTGGCAGGGGACGTCTTAGTGATGCGATTATTGACAAGCTCCAAAACTATTATGGTTTGGCCATTAGAAGAAATATAGGCAGCTTGGAGGACATGCGAAAAGCTGTCTGGGCCACATATTTCCACTTGGCATCAACGGATACCAATCCATCCCACGGTCTTTGCCCGAAGGACGCCGACACCTGGCGCAAATTCAACAAAGCCCAGTTGAGTGGTGAACCATACGTTCACAAAGAACACCTTCCAGCATCTGTTCTTGAGGCTGTTAAGCCCATTTATCAGCAACTTGTTAATCCCGAATTACTTGCTAAATGCCTCCATGGCAAAACTCAAAACACCAACGAGTCATTCAACAATGTCCTGTGGGAGCGAGCTCCGAAAAACGTGTTTCTCGGACACCAAACATTGAAAATATGCAGTCTTGATGCTGTGCTCACATTTAATGATGGCAATATAGCCCGTGTGAATGTGCCCAACTACTTTGGAATTTCGCCAGGGCGCTACACAGTGCAGGGCCTACGCACCCTTGACCTGCGTCGGAAGTACTTCGCTGACAGGGCTGCACAGCAGGCGACAAAGGAGGCTCGCCAGTCAAGACGCCTCAGCACAAAAAGAAAACTTGATATTGGTGATGAGTATCTGGCTGGTGCCTATCGAAAGGGACTTTCAATTGGCGGTTATTTTGTGGCACTTTTGAAATAAAGCACATTTTCCACATCAAACGCGATTATCTCAAAACATGCTTTTTTTGTACTTTTGTTCCTTTATCTCAGCAACCGCCGTATCTAGGAACACATATTTTGGCCAGTAATTAGAGAACATGCTAGAGAATATACAGAAGCAGAATTATTCTTTTGCGAGAAAGTGCTTTTCTTCAACACGACATTTAGTACCTATTACAGAGTGATAATGACGTACGTGAAGTAAAAAAAATTACAAAAAACGAGCAGCAGCGTTTTTAATGCTAAATCTGCTTCAGTAAGAAGAGGAAAGCTTTATCATCACAATGATAGTAAAAGAATTACTGTAACTGTTATGGTTATGAAGAAAAAGGTACATAAACATCGCCTAAAATACATGGCGGGTATAGGGCTTACCCTGTTCCCTTAAAGGAAATATAAAGTTGTATATAGGTGCTCTCCTTGTCTCTTTGCTAACCATTACCTTTCAAATTGTTTCGCCCGTTCTTTAGTCAATACAGCAGTTGCGCGCTTTAAGTGCATAAAACGTCGTTTCTTGCACTTGTGTTCCCAGCAAGGAATTCAGGGCCACATACGTCGCTAAAGCTTAGGAGCGTGATTTTCACCTTTATTCGCATTCCAAATAGCCCAACCTTCCAGTGTTATTCTGCGAGCCATGCCCCAATGAGGGAAACACTCTTTTCACGAATACTAGGTTACCAGAGTTCAAAACATGAGACGCTGACCAATCTTTCTGCATGAGAAGTTTCCTGTGTGCACAGTTAGAAGGAAATCTAAAGGTGTATATTTGTGCTTTCCTTGTCTCTTTGCTAACCATTACTTTCAAGTTCTTTCGCCCGTTCTTTTAGCGGATACAGCAGTTGCGCACCGTAAGTGCATGAAACGTCGTTTCTTGCACGTGTTCCTAGCAAAGAATTCACGACCACTTACGTTGCTAAAGCTTAGGAGCGTGATTTTCACATTTATTTGCATTCCAAATATTTATTTATTTATTTATTTATTTATTTATTTATTTATTTATTTATCGGTACCTCAAGGGTCCCGAGGGACATTACATGAGGGTTGGGCAGCGGAAGTAAGAACAAAAGATAGAAAGAAAAAATACAATAATACAACAATAAGAAAATACGAAATATAAATACAAACATTCCAGTGTTATACTGCGAGCTTTACCCAAATCAAGGAAAGAGTCTTTTCACAAACACAAGCTTACCAGAGCATCAAAACATGAGACGCAGACCAATGTTTCTGCATGAGAAATATCCTGTGTGCACACTTAGAAGCAAATATAAAGGTGTATGAAGGGGCTTTCCTTGTTCCTCTGCTAACCATTACCTTTCAAAGTGTTTCGCCAGTTCCGTTAGTGAATACAGCAGTAGCGCACCGCAAGCGCATAAAACATCGTTTCTTGCACTTGTGTTCCTAGCAAAGATCCAGGACCACTTACGTTGCTAGAGCTTAGGAGTGCGACTTTCACCAATATTTGCATTCCAAATAACCAAACCTTCCAGTGTTATGCTGCGAGCCTTAGCCAAATCAAGGAAAGAGTCTTTTCACAAACACAAGGTTACCAGAGCATCAAAACATGAGACGCAGACCAATGTTCCTGCATGAGAAATTTCCTGTGTGCACACAGAAGGAAATGTAAAGGTGTATATAGGGGCTTTTCTTGTTCCTCTGCTAACCATTACGTTTCAAAGTGTTTCGCCCGTTCCGTTAGTGAATACAGCAGTTGCGCACCGTAAGTGCATAAAGCGGCGTTTCTTGCACTTTTGTTCCTAGCAAAGAATTCAGAACCACTTACACTACTAAAGCTTAGGAGTGTGATATTCACATTTATTTCCATTCCAAATAGCCAAACATTCCAGTGTTATTCTGCGAGCTATGCCCAAATGAGGGAAACAGTCTTTTCACGAACACAAGGTTACCAGAGCATCAAAACATGAGACACGGACCAATGTTTCTGCATGAGAAATTTCCTGTGTGCACACTTAGAAGGAAATATAAAGGTGTATAGAAGTGCTTTCGTTGTTGTTTTGCTAAATCATTAACTTTCAAGGTGTTTCGCCTGTTTCTTTAGTGAATACGGCAGTTGCGCACTGTAATTGCATAAAACGTCGTTTCTTGCAGTTGTGTTCCTAGCAAGGAATTCAGGGCCACTTACGTCGCTAAAGTTTAGGCGTGTGATTTTCACCATTATTTGCATTCCAAATAGGCAAACCTTGCAGTGTTATTCTGCGAGCCTTGCCCAAATGAAGGAAACATTCTTTTCACGAACACAAGCTTACCAGAGCATCAAACCATGAGACACGCACCAATGTTTCTGCATGAGAAATTTCCTGTGTGCAAACTTAGAAGGAAATATAAAGGTGTATAGAGGTACTTTCCTTCTTGTTTTGCTAACCATTACCTTTCGAGGTGTTTCGCCCGTTCCTTTCTTGAATGCAGCAGTTGCCCGCTGTAAGTGCATAAATCGTCGTTTCTTCCACTTGTGTTCCTAGGAAAGAATTCACGGCCGCTTACGTCCCTAAAGCTTAGGAGTGGAATTTTAACCATTACTTGCATTCCAAATTGGCAAACATTGCAGTGTTATTCTGCGAGCCATGCTCAAATGAAGGAAACATTCTTTTCACGAACACAAGCTTACCAGAGCATAAAAACATGAGACACGGTCCAATGTTTCTGGATGAGGAATTTCCTGTGTGCACACTTAGAAGGAAAGAGAAAGGTGTGTAGAGGTGCTTTCCTTGTTGTTTTGCTAACCATTACCTTTCAGAGTTTCGCCCGTTCCTTTAGTGAATACAGCAGTTGCGCACCGTAAGTGCATAAAACATCGTTTCTTGCACTTGTGCTCCTAGCAATGAATTCAGGACCGCTTACGTCGCTAAAGCTTAGGGGTGTCATTTTCACTTTTGTTTGCATTCCAAATAGCCAAACATTCCAGTGTTAGTCTGTGAGTTATGCCCAAATGAGGGAAAGTCTTGACGAACACAAGGTCACCAGGGCATCAAAACATGAGACACAGACCATAGTTTCTGCATGAGAAATTTCCTGTGTAGACACTTAGAAGAAAATCTAAAGGTGTATATAGGTGCTCACCTTGTCTCTTTGCTAACCATTACCTTTCAAGTTGTTTCGCTCGTTCCTTTAGTGAATACAGCAGTTGCGCGCTGTAAGTGCATAAATTGTCGTTTCTTGCACTTGTGTTCGTAGCAAAGAATTCACGACCGCTTACGTCCCTAAAGCTTAGGAGTGCGATTTTCACCGTTATTTGCAATCCAAATAGCCAGACATTCCAGTGTTATTCTTTGAGCCATGCCCTAATGACAGAAACGATCTTTTCACGAACACAAGGTTACCAGAGCATCAAAACATGAGACGCAGACCAATGTTACTGCATGAGAAATTTCCTGTGTCCACACTTAAGGGAAATGTAAAGTTGTAACATAGGTGCTCCCCTTTTCTCTTTGCTAACCATTACCTTTCAAGTTGTTTCGCCCGTTCCTTTAGTCAATACAGCAGTTGCGCGCTTTATGTGCATAAAACGTCGTTTCTTGCTTGTGTTCCTAGCAAGGAATTTAGGGCCACATACGTGGCTAAAGCTTAGGAGCGTGATTTTCACTTTTATTTGCATTCCAAATAGCCCAACCTTCCAGTGTTATTCTGCGAGCCATGCCCAAATGTGGGAAACAGTCTTTTGACGAACACAAGGTTACCAGAGCATCAAAACATGAGACGCAGACTCATGCATGAGAAATTTCCTGTGTAGACACTTAGAAGAAAATCTAAAGGTGTATATAGGTGCTCTCCTTGTCTCTTTGATAACCATTACCTTTCAAGATGTTTCGCCCGTTACTTTAGTGAATACAGCACTTGCGCGCTGTAAGTGCATAAATCGTCGTTTCTTGCTTGTGTTCCTAGCAAAGAATTCACGACCGCTTACGTCCCTAAAGCTTAGCAGTGTGACTTTCACCATTATTTGCATTCCAAATAGGCAAACATTGCAGTGTTAATCTGCGAGCAATGCCGAAATCAAGGAAACAGTCTTTTCACGAACACACGCTTACCAGAGCATCAAAACATGAGACACGGACGAATGTTTCTGCATGAGAAATTTCCTGTGTGCATACTTAGAAGGAAATATAAAGGTGTATAGAGGTGCTTTCCTTCTTGTTGTGCTAACCATTACCTTTCAAGGTGTTTCGCCCGTTTCATTAGTGAATACGGCAGTTGCGCACTGTAAGTACATAAAACGTCGTTTCTTGCACTTATGTTCCTCGCAAAGAATTCAGGGCCACTTACGTCGCTAAAGCTTAGGAGTGTGATTTTCACCATTATTTGCATTCCAAATAGGCAAACATTGCAGTGTTATTCTGCGAGCCATGCCCAAATGAAGGAAACATTCTTTTCACGAACACAAGCTTACCAGAGCATAAACACATGTGACACGGACCAATGTTTCTGCATGAGTAATATCCTGTGTGCACACTTGGAAGGAAATATAAAGGTGTATAGAGGTGCGTTCCTTGTTGTTTTGCTAACCATTACCTTTCAAGGTGTTTCGCCCGTTTCTTTAGTGAATACGGCATTTGCACAGTGTAAGTGCATAAAACATCGTTTCTTGCACTTGTGTTCCTAGCAAAGAATTCAGGACCACTTACGTCGCTAAAGCTTAGGAGTGTGATTTTCACTTTTATTTGCATTCCAAATGGCCAAACATTGCAGTGTTATTATGCGAGCTATGCCCAAATGAGGGAAACAGTCTTTTCACGAACACAAGATTACCAGAGTATCAAAACATGAGACGCAGAGCAATGTTCCTGCATGAGATATTTCCTGTGTGCACACTTAGAAGGAAATATAAAGGTTATATAGGTGATCTCCTTGTCTCTACGCTAACCATTACCTTTCAGGTTGTTTCGGCCGTTGCTTTAGTGAATACAGCAGTTGCGCGCGGTAAGTGAATAAAACGTCGTTTCTCGCAGTTGTGTTCCTAGGAAAGATTTCAGGGGCATTTACGTCGCTAAAGCTTGGGAGTGTGATTTTCACCATTATTTGCTTTCCAAATAACCAAACCTTCCAGTGTTATTCTGCGAGCTTTGCCCAAATCAATGAAACAGTCTTTTCACGAACACAAGCTTATCAGAGCATCAAAACATTAGACAACGACCAAACTTTCTGCGTGAGAAATATCCTGTGTGCACACTTAGAAGCAAATCTAAAGGTGTATGAAGGGGCTTTCCTGGTCTCGTTGCTAACCATTACCTTTCAGTGTTTCGCCCGTTCCTTTAGTGAATACAGCAGTTGCGCACTGTAAGTGCATAAAACGTCGTTTCTTGCACTTGTGTTCCTAGCAAAGAATTCAGGACCACTTACATCGCTAAAGCTTAGGAGTGTGATTGTCAATTTTATTTACATTCCAAATAGCCAAACATTGCAGTGTTATTCTGCGAGCTATGCCCAAATGAGGGAAACAGCCTTTTCACGAACACAAGGTTAAAAGAGCATCAAAACATGAAATGCAGACCATTGTTTCTGCATGAGAAATTTCCTGTGTGCACACTTAGAAGAAAATCTAAAGGTGTATATGGGTGCTCTCCTTGTCTCTTTGCTAACCATTACCTTTCAAATTGTTTCGCCCGTTCCTTTATTGAATACAGCAGTTCCGCGCTGTAAGTGCATAAATCGTCGTTTGTTGCACTTGTGTTCCTAGAAAAGAGTTTGGGACCGCTTATGTCGCCAAAGGTTAGGAGTGTCATTTTCACCATTAATTGCGTTCCCAATAGCCAAACATTCCAGTGTTATTCTTCGAGCTATTCTGCATGCTATGCCCAGATGACAGAAACAGTTTTCACGAACACAAGGTTACCAGAGCATCAAAACTTAAGACACGGACCAAAGTTTCTGCATGAGAAATTTCCTGTGTGCACACTTAGAAGGAAATATAAAGGTGTATAGACGTGCTTTCCTTGTTGTTTTGCTAACCATTACATTTCAAGTTGTTTCGCCCGTTCCTTTAGTGAATGCGGCAGTTGCGCACTGTAAGTGCATAAAATGTCGTTTCTTGCAATTGTGTTCCTAGCAAGGAATTCAGGGCCGCTTACGTCGCTAAAGCTTAGGAGTGTAACTTTCACTTTTATTTCCATTCGAAATAACCAAACATTCGAGTGTTATTCAGCGAGCTATGCCCAGATGACGGAAACAGTCTTTTCACTATCACAAGGTTACCAGAGCACCAAAATATGATACACCGACCAATGTTTCTGCGTGAGAAATTTCCTGTGTGCACACAGAAGGAAATCTAAAGGTGTATGAAGGGGCTTTCCTTGTTCCTCTGCTAACCATTACCTTTCAGTGTTTCGCCCGTTCCTTTAGTGAATACAGCAGTTGCGCACCGAAGTGCATAAAACATCGTTTGTAGCACTTCAGTTCCTAGGAAGGAATTCGGGTCCGCCTTCGTCGCGAAAGCTTAGGAGTCTGGCTTTCATCATTATTTGCATTCCAAATAGCCAAACATTCCAGTGTTATTCTGCGAGCTATGCCCAAATGAGGGAAACAGTGTTTTCACGAACACAAGGTTACCAGAGCATAAAAACATGAGACGCAGACCAATGTTCCTGAATGAGAAATTTCCTGTTTGCACACTGAAGGAAATCTAAAGGTGTATATTGGTGCTTTCCTTGTCTCTTTGCTAACCATTACCTTTCAGTGTTTCGCCCGTTCCCTTAGTGAATACAGCTGTTGCGCACTGTCAGTGCCTAAAACATCGTTTCTAGCACTTGTGTTCCTAGCAATGAATTCAGGACCACTTACATCGCTAAAGCTTAGCAGTGTGATTTTCCCCATTGTTTGCATTCCAAATAGCCAAACATTTCAGTGTTATTCTTTGAGCCATGCCCAAATGGCGGAAACGGTCTTTTCACGAACACAAGGTTACCAGAGCATCAAAACATTAGACACCGACCAATGTTTCTGCGTGAGAAATATCCTGTGTGCACACTTAGAGGCAAATCTAAAGGTGTATGAAGGGGCTTTCCTTGTTCCTCTGCTAACCATTACCTTTCAGAGTGTTTCGCCCGTTCCGTTAGTGAATACAGCATTTGCGCACTGTAAGTGCATAAAACGTCGTTTCTTGCACTTGTGTTCCTAGCAAAGATCCAGGACCACTTACGTCGCTAAAACTTAGGAGTGTGATTTTCACTATTATTTGCATTCCATATAGCCAAATATTGCAGTGTTATTCTGCGAGCCATGCCCAAATGAAGGAAACATTCTTTTCACGAACACAAGCTTACCAGAGCGTAAACACATGTGACACGGACCAATGTTTCTGCATGAGTAATATCCTGTGTGCACACTTGGAAGGAAATATAAAGGTGTATAGAGGTGCATTCCTTGTTATTTGCTAACCATTCCCTTTCAAGGTGTTTCGCCCGTTTCTTTAGTGAATACGGCATTTGCACAGTGTAAGTGCATAAAACATCGTTTCTTGCACTTGTGTTCCTAGCAAAGAAATCAGGACCACTTACGTCGTTAAAGCTTAGGAGTGTGATTTTCGCTTTTATTTGCATTCCAAATGGCCAAACATTGCAGTGTTATTATGCGAGCTATGCCCAAATGAGGGAAACAGTCTTTTCACGAACAGAAGATTACCAGAGTATCAAAACATGAGACGCAGACCAATGTTCCTGCATGAGAAATTTCCTGTGTGCACACTTAGAAGGAAATATAAAGGTTATATAGGTGATCCCCTTGTCTCTACGCTAACCATTACCTTTCAGGTTGTTTCGGCCGTTCCTTTAGTGAATACAGCAGTTGCGCGCGGTAAGTGAATAAAACGTCGTTTCTCGCAGTTGTGTTCCTAGGAAAGATTTCAGGGGCATTTACGTCGCTATAGCTTAGGAGTGTGATTTTCACCATTATTTGCTTTCCAAATAACCAAACCTTCCAGTGTTATTCTGCGAGCTTTGCCCAAATCAATGAAACAGTCTTTTCACGAACACAAGCTTATCAGAGCATCAAAACATTAGACAACGACCAATCTTTCTGCGTGAGAAATATCCTGTGTGCACACTTAGAAGCAAATCTAAAGGTGTATGAAGGGGCTTTCCTGGTCTCGTTGCTAACCATTACCTTTCAGTGTTTCGCCCGTTCCTTTAGTGAATACAGCAGTTGCGCACTGTAAGTGCATAAAACGTCGTTTCTTGCATTTGTGTTCCTAGCAAAGATCGCAAAGATCCAGGACTACTTACGTTGCTAAAGCTTAGGAGTATGATTTTCACATTTATTTGCATTCCAAATAGCCAAACATGCGAGTGTTATTCTGCGAGCCATGCCCAAATGAGGCAAACAGTCTTTTCACGAACACATGCTTACCAGAGCATCAAAACATGAGATACGGACCAATGTTTCTGCATGAGAAATTTCCTGTGTGCACACTTATATCGAAATATAACCATTACCTGCTAACCATTACCTTTCAAGGTGTTTCGCCCGTTTCTTTAGGTAATACGGCAGTTGGGCACTGTAAGTGCATAAAACGTCGTTTCTTGCACTTGTGTTCCTAGCAAAGAATTCGGGTCCGGCTACGTCGTCAAAGCTTAGAAGCGTGATTTTCACCTTTATTTGCATTCCAAATAGCCAAACATTCCATTGTTATCCAGCAAGCTATGCCCAGATGAAGGAGTCTTTTCAGGAACACAAGGTTACCAGAGCATCAAAACATGAGACGCAGACCAATGTTTCTGCATGAGAAATTTCCTGTGTGCCCTTAGATGGAAATAAAAAGGTGTATAGAGGTGCTTTCCTTGTCTTTTTGCTAACGATTACCTTTCAAAGTGTTTCGAACGTTCCTTTAGTGAACACAGCAGTTGCGCACTGTAAGTGCATAAAACGTCGTTTCTTGCACTTGTGTTCCTAGCAAAGAATTCGGGTCCGCCTACGTCGCGAAAGCTTAGGAGTGTGACTTTCACCATTATTTGCGTTCAAAATAGCCAAACATTGCAGTGTTATTCTGCGAGCCATAGCCCAAATGATGGAAACGGTCTTTTCACGAACACAAGGTTACCAGAGCATCAAAACATGAAACGCAGACCAATGTTTCTGCATGAGAAATTTCCTGTGTGCACACTTCGAAGGAAATCTAAAGGTGTATGAAGGGGCTTTCCTTGTTCCTCTGCTAACCATTACCTTTTCAAGTGTTTCGCCAGTTTCTTAGTGAATACGGCAGTTTGCGCACTGTAAGTGCATAAAAATTCCTTTCTTGCACTGTGTTCATAGCAAAGGAATTTGGACCACTTACGTCGCTAAAAGCTTAGGAGTGTGGATTTTCACTTTTATTGCATTCCAAGGCCAACATTGCAGTGTTATTATGCCAGATATGCCCAAATGAGGGAAACAGTCCTTTTCACGACACAAGCTTACCAGAGTATCAAAACATGGAGACGCAGACCAAGGTCCGCAGGAGAAATTCCTGTGTGCACATTAGAAGGCAACTATAAAGGTTATATAGGGTTGCTATCCTTGTCTCTCGCTAACCATTACCTTTCAGGTTGTGTCGCCCGTTCCTTAGTGAATACAGCAGTTTGCGCGCTGTAAGTGCATAAAGTCGTCGTTCTTGCTTGGTTCCTTAGCAAGAATTCAGGAAATCACAATGACGTCCGCTAAAGGCTTAGGAGGCTGACTTTCACCATTATTTGCGTTCAAAATAGCCAAACATTGCAGTGTTATTCTGCGAGCATAGCCCAAATGAAGGAAACGGTCTTTTCACGAACACAAGGTTACCAGAGCATCAAAACATGAAACGCAGACCAATGTTTCTGCATGAGAAATTTCCTGTGTGCACACTTCGAAGGAAATCTAAAGGTGTATGAAGGGGCTTTCCTTGTTCCTCTGCTAACCATTACCTTTAAATTGTTTCGCCCGTTCCTTTAAGTTAATACAGCAGTTGTGCGCTGTAAGTGCATAAAACCGTCGTTTCTTGCACTTTTGTTCCTGACAAAGAATTCACGGCCACTTACGTTGCTAAAGCTTAGGAGTGTGATTGCACCATTATTTGCATTCCAAATAACCAAACATTGCAGTGTTATTCTGCGAGCCATGCCCAAATGATGGAAACGTCTTTTCACGAAAACAAGGTTACCAGAGCATCAAACATCAAATGCAGACGATTGTTTCTGCATGAGACCCAATTTCCTATGTGCACAATTAGAAGGAAATCTAAAGGTGTGTATAGACGTGCGGTTCCTTGTGTTTTTCTAACCATTACATTTCAAGTGTTTCCAGCCCCGTTTCCTTTAGTGAATACGGCAGTTGCGCACCTGTAAGTGCATACAAGCTTCCTTTCTTGCACTTGTGTTCCTAGCAAAGAACTTCTAGGACCACTTCACTCGCTAAGCTTAGGAGTGTGATTTTCACTTTATTTACATTGCCAATAGACCAAACCTTGCAGTGTTTATCGGTGCCAGCCTATGCCCAAATGAGGAAACGAGTCCTTTTCACCGAACACAAGGCTTACCAGAGGCTATCAAACATGAGAATGCAGACCTAATGGTCTCGCATGAGAAATTTCCTGTGTTGCACACTTAGAAGAAAATCTAAAGGGTTATATAGGTGCTCTCCTTGTCGCTTCGCTAACCCATTACCTTTCATGGTTGTTTCGACCGTTCCTTTAGTGAATACAGCAGTCTGCGCGCTGTAAGTGCATAATACATCGTTTGTTGCCCTTCAGTTCCTAGCAAGGAATTCGGGTCCGCCTACGTCGCTAAAGCTTAGGAGTGTGGCTTTCATCATTATTTGCCTTCAAATAGCCAAGCATTGCAGTGTCATTCTGCGAGCCATGCCCAGATGACGGAAACAGTCTTTTCACGAACACAAGGATACAACAGCATCAAAACATGAGATGCAGACCAACGTTTCTGCATGAGAAATATCCTGTGTACACACTTAGAAGGAAATCTAAAGGAGTATATTGGTGCCTTCTATGTCTCTTTGATAACCATTACCTTTCAAAGTGTTTCCCCCGTTCCATTAGTGAATACAGCAGTTGCGCACTGTAAGTGCATAAAACGTCGTTTCTTGCACTTGTGTTCCTAGCAAAGAATTCACGACCACTTACGTTGCTAAAGCTTAGGAGTGTGACTTGCACCATTATTTGCATTCCAAATAGCCAAACATTGCAGTGTTAATCTGCGAGCTATGCCCAAATCAA
>JABSTT010003864.1:0-26375 GCA_013339685.2 Hyalomma asiaticum | reverse complement strand
CTTGCTGAAAAAATAAAAAAAATAAAAGACTGATGGAATCCTATATATCGTGTACAAAGCACATAAGCAAGTGAATGGCACACCCACAAAATAAATTAGGAAATTTTACAAAACACAGCCGTTAAGAAAAAGTTACAACACAAATTCAAAATAATATAGGCAGTGGAGCTGTAAATATCACGTCCATCCAACAGTGACCCAAGAGTGCCTCGACATTTGGCGACATTTGGCATTTGGCGACATTCACCTAGAGTGAGAAAGAGGAGAACAAAGTATTACTAACACTGAACTACTCTACCACAAGAAGTTATAAGCCCCAAAACCATTGACGTATGCAGTGCAGTTCTGAATTGAAGAACAAATGAGCCATTTTATCGCAACAAAATTATGCTTTTCTTGAGGTCATTTTACGGCCTTCTGTCTAATTAAAACTCAGAAATATAAAGTAACTGTGCACAGCAGATTGACTCAAACATCGCAACCTGCAACAGAATGATACCCTCGAAGCATGCTTGAATGTAAATGGTACACATTTATGCCTCGAACATTGAACATATAGGAAGGCTCACTGGTCAGCTGCAATACAATTGTTTTCCTTTTTCACACTGTGTCACAATAGACATTGCCACTATTTTAGGAGACGCATGAATAAAAACTGCTAACAAAGGAAGATGATACCGCCTTCGAAAGATGCTAAAAAGTTTACTTCCTACAGAGCAAGACAATAGCTTAGCTCAGTAAAATTAGTGCGTATGATCAACTCTGGAGAATGGAACCGCTAATCTGTCACATTATACCAGCACCCATATAGTAACATGCAGCACCCCCCCTTCTTCCCCCCCCCTCTCTCTCTCTCACACACACACATGCACGCACAGACAAGAGGCATGGTGAAGTATAAAACCTGCGGGTTGATTTGGCGCTACTCCATGGTATACCTAGTCAGGACACAAGAATTATTATGCAGAGACAGAGGCTATTCCTTTAAATTATGATCCTAGAGTTACACTAACATATTCTTATGTGTAAAAATCTGAAACATTTTTGAGGGCTCAGAAGCTGTAAAGGCTTCATCTTTGAAATTGTGACAAAGCTCACAACCATAGTTCTTGCCTACATGGTTTGTTTTGCTGGTTTAATTACATATTAGTATTAGCTGTGACAGCCTTTGGATGAGCTCGTTCTCCATTTTTATTAAGGCTAAAGTGAAGGCTATGTTTCCTAAACATAAGGTGCTGAGAAGTGAAATGCTGTTGCTTCATTATATGTATTCATGTCAAGATACTATAGGTATGAGAAAGTCACTGAAAAGCAAGACTTTGTGGTATGCTCAAGTGAAACAAATTTCTGACACCAGAGTAGCTGTCGTTTAGACAACTTTAGTGAGCTCAAAACAAAGGCCATCAAAGCAATTCTACAGAAGTTAAATATTTTTACAACTCCGAGCAGTTTTTTGCTGAAAGCTAGCAGCATTTTGATACACCGGAGAAGACAAGAAAAAAATAAGAAGGTTCTCTGAAAAACAGGCACCGGAAGCTGAATCTGGTCATAGTATTATAGAAAGGGAAGCCTTGCACAATGAGAATGTATGTGTTCTGGAAGTGCCTTCTATGCAGCAGGCAAATAGTTATTTATTTATTTTATTTATTTATTCGGTACCTGCATGCCTGCAAATGGCGATGCAGGTACCGAATAAATAAATAAATAAATAATAAATAAATAAATAAATAAATAAATAAATAAATAAATATTTTCCTGCTGCATAGAAGGTACTTCCAGAACCTGTACATTCCTCACTGTGCAAGGTTTCCCTTTCTATAATACTATCTCTAAAATACTCATCTGTAAAAGGTCAACTCTCATTGCCAGAAAAATTTTAACAGAAAAGGGGCATAAGTATGAAGCACACAGAAATTAAAACAGGAAGCGGGAAACGGTGAATGCATGTATGCTACAATAAGACAAGCCTGAAAGCAACACCGCCATCATGAAGGCGAAGCAGTGAGAAACGTGGACCAAGGTGAATGAAACGTCCAGACACAAGGTATTAGCTCAACTGCCAAGTTTTCTTCCTTCTTGAAAAAAGTTCAATCATGAAAATATAGGAAGGGGGTTCCTGGTCACCCGTGTGCTTGAGTCCATTGTTTGATTGATTTGCTTTCTGGGGTTTTACGTCCCAAAACTAGATGCGATTATGAGAGACACCGTAGTGGAGGGCTCAGAAATTTCGACCACCCAGGGTTCTTTAACATGCACCGACATCGCAGAGTACACAGGCCTCAACATTTCGCCTTCACCGAAATGCAGCCGCCGCGGCCGGGATTCGATCCCGCGACCCTCGGATCAGCAGCCGAGTACCATAGCCACTAGACCACCGTGGCGGGTCCGAGTCCATTGTGTTACAGCAAAACAAACTCTTGCAGACTGCAGATGACCATTTAGGGAGTGCACATAGTGGCCTTGTTTCTCATGGTAGATTTGTACACAAAAGCTTATGCGAATGTGCGTAGCTCAACACAGTAAGGCTCGAATATGTTTATTTCTTCACTGCCTTCACCCAGTCCTGCTGCACCGTGTTATGACTAACACCAAGCAACTAACCTATGCATACTTTCACATGTAACCATTAATGAAGAAAGGAACGTGCAAATTTTATAATGGGGTATCATTTGAAAAAGAAGTTAACTCCATTAACTCAACACAGACATGACCAATGAAGTATGTCATATAAAAAAGAGGCTGCCTCTTTCCATGATATGAAAAAGAAGCCAACTTCCATTATCTCAACTCGGGTGAGACCAACTAAGTTTGTTGGATTATCTGGTGGGATAAATCAAGCCAAATGCAGAAAAGGCAGTGAAAGACACGACCACCTTCACTCTAACAGCAGTATTCGGCACAAGTGTAACATGCTTACAAATAAAACTTGACATGCTTATGTGTGAAAACGGGAAAACTGTAAATAAATGCTGAAGTTCTGAACAACACAGGGATTGAATGCAGCGCCGACTTCACAGTGTAAGCTGTTATGGGCTCATTACAATGGCTGAAATTAGTGGCGATGGTGTCTGCTCCTTCCACCACTGCCAGTGTCCGTAACTGCTTTTGCCCACAATGTGAGGAGAAAAAAAAAGAAAAAGAAAGAAAAGTAAGAACTTCCAGGCCAGTGCAGAGTGGTAGCGTAAGCTAGACTTTGCTGCATGCTCTCTCATCCTTCCTTTCCTGGTTCACTTAACCCCCCTTCTCCCCATTCACCCTTCTTCTTCCTCTTCCATTGTCGTCTTCTACTTTTTCTTCATTGTTGTCTGCTTCTCATTTTTCAATGCTGTTGCCTTTTTCTTTTTGTCTTCTTATTTGTCGACATGTTCCTCTTCTAATTCATGGTTATCCTATCTCCTTTCTCTTCTATTAAATGCAAAGCATTTCTTGGTGAACCCTAGCCACTTTGACCCATATATTTCTTGGCGAACCCAAGCCACTTTGACCCATATCTATCTATCTCAGCCGTCTACGTCTCAGTGCTCTCCTGGCCGTCTCGTCCACCTGTTACACCCCAATATTTGGAAGGTAGGGTATGAATGTATGGTGAACATGAATGACTCATCTTTATATCACTAAAGCCATATACTCGTCATCTACATCATGATTAACGACACTGCAATCATGTGTCGCTGGTAGTGCTCGGCCCACAGTATGCGCCACAGGTATTTGAATCTTACAACCTATGGCAATGAAGGACCAGCTAAAATAGACGTTAGAAATGCCGGGGCTGCGGTAGATAGATATGAAAAGCTGCAATTGTGGGGATCAAACCTGCAACTCTGAACAGCACTCCCAAGTTTTCTGCTCCTCACCCTGGTGCACTGGCTCCAAGGTCAGCCCACATTTCTCTGCTCAAGCTTGACACAGAACGGCTGACACAAAGAGCTCCACTCTTAAGATAAGAAGGGAACACCGTTTGTCGTAGGTTGCAATTGAAATGTCCACATAACAAGCACACATGCATGCCACCTACCAAGCTTTAGGGTGGCATAGAACACAGGCTCTCGAGGTGCCAAGCAAGCAGGCTGCCACTAGGCTATGGCTACTTCTCCCGCCAGGTATACATAGTAAACAAACCTATTGCACCAGCAGCTGTAATGGTGCTTGTGTAATGTGAATTGTGCTTGTAATCTGTGATAAGCACTACGATATCAATACATATGTTCTGCTACCATTCCGTTTTGCTTTTGTGCTACACTGCTCGATACTGTTGGAATACTTGAACAAACAGCGCTTATGATAGCTTGTAAATGCACTATATAGTGAGTTTTTCTTTCTTCGAAAAAGAAGACGTCTGTGCTTTGGACTAACACGAGTTCCAACGTTACATCGTGTCATTAAGTACCATTCAGTCGGCACGGTGCTGTCAACATTCTTATGATCAGTTAAGAATACTCATAGGTGGATATGTTCACTTTGCACAAAAACCTTGATCCTAGTTGTAAAAATTGGCTGAATGCCAAACAATTCATCACAAGCAATTTCATAGTTGACTACTTTGTATGACACCGATTCCTTCCCACAGTATGTGGGATCTGCAGGTTTTTTATTTGTTGCCTTCTACTTCATTGCCATTGTATTTAGTTTGTCGTGTCTGTGTGGCTCTGCATTCAGTGAGAACATTTGCTGTGCTCTCAGATGCAACAATACTGGCAGAAAATCACCATTGGCAAAGTTTTACCGCTTCCCAAAAGTGCAATGGGGAAAGGAGAATTGCGGGGGCGGGCCCGCTTGTTCCGTCCATGCTTTCTTATCAGGAGACACAGAGTGCTACTGTCCGATCCCTCACATTGTTTAAAAAAAAAAGGGCAGGGGGAAGGGGGGGGGGGGAGGTTGGCTAAATTTGTATAATGAAAGACATATGGTTCCCAACAGCAGGAGCTTACGGCACCCCACACATCACGTTTGACGAATCACGTTGGTGGATGCGTTTTTCTTTCTTTTGCTTCTTTAGAGCTCCTAGACGGTGCGTTTGAATGGTTTGGTCTACCACTTGTACTCGGATCAAAAAGGGCCGCTGTCTTTGTATGTGAAGAAAAAATAATGAAAGACGCGAACTTTTTCCCTCGTCTTGTATTCCGCTGTCGGCTCACTCCGCACCCTCACAACGAACACCTCGATGCATAAGATAAGAAAATCAAGCCACTGAAAGACACCATAGCGAGTTCTTTCATGTAGCGTTGTGGAAAATTTTCGACATGAGGCAATACCGTGCCCAGCTCAGCCTTTTCCTTACCAAATGTATAAATGAATGTATTGTTCTCGCAGTTTCCAGGCGCCGGCTACCTTTCTTTCTCATTTATTAAAAGCAATTAAGACAAATAAACAGACAGTCTTGCACTCGCATGACTTCACAGTTGCCTTTCCAACAACCAGTACCGATCAAATTTGCGCTTCAGACTCTCATTGCATACCTTGTGAGGGGATGGCTATGGGTGTAATGTTTTAATGATAGTAATCTTATACTATATAACATAATTACTAATTAACAGGAAGTGCCTTGTTCATTGTCCAGCCAGTCCTTGAGCTCTTCGGATAGCCTGTTCGTGCGCTCGGCACAGCCCACACTCTAGGATTACTGCTTTTAAGTGGCTTTGGTATTGCTGCAGGTACAACGCGACTGCCGTACGCCACTTACACTTAACGGTGATGCTTGCACTGCAGAAAGAAGCCGTGTCAACGATGAATGTTTAGGGAGAGCTTGAAAACAAGATGGAATTACGCGAAACAAGCGGTTCTGGATTAAAAATGCTTAAAACTACCAACATGACATTCCTCGACAGGGCGTTTTTCAGTGTTTGGGAGCTCTCCAACCTGTCACCGTGCTTCCACCCGCACTTCGCAATAACAAATTATTTAACATTAGATGCACATGAGCTGCCTCATATAGAAGCTTGCCTCATCGATGTTAGCACCCGTGAAGAAATCGTTCAGACCTCCGGCATTTTGAAAACCAGCTGGAAGTTGCGGTGGAACACACGCAGATGATGCTATCCCCGTACAAGCAGGCACACACGCGGTGCGGGAGGGAGCCTTATTACCCCAACGACGCAGGAGCACCCTCATTGGCGCTGAACACAGAGGCCGACGGCGGAGCCGCCTGTCCTTGTGCACCACCCCCATAGGGCAGAGACTCTGTAGGAAAAGCTGCTTTCTAGTGTGTGACAGTGGGACAGAATTTTTTAGGAGGGTACAGCAAGTGTGCATTGGCCAGAGTTTCCTTTCAAAGATTTCACATTCCATTACCTCTTGGCACCAACACAGGGCACACCAAGCAAGCAGACGTCATTGTTACAACCAATAATGATGCATGAGGCATTGTTGTAAGAGGGCTAGTTCACCATAGAAAACATAGGAAAGTTGATGGTGCAGCAGCTCATAATTGTTATAACCGACATATCTTTAAAACCAGTATTGTTTAAGAGGGTTAGAGAGACCAATTAGAAAGACAATAAGGTCCTGAAAGACCAATTGTATAATATCAGAGCCCTGGCTGGGAACAGAAAGACCCAACCATGAGGTGAGAGTCGGCAGTGTGTAGCAGTGCCCCCATTGAACTGGATTCAAACCCATACAGGCGTGGAATTTTTTTTTCTCAATGTGAGTGGTAGCAGTTGTGCACACCGCAGGTGGTGATAGACACTATCGCCAATGGACCTTGTAACAAAAGGTTATAATAACTGGACCAAATGGCAATAACAATGGAAATCACCTTCTATTAGAGCACTTAATACAATTAAATAAAACAAGTTAGTGTATTATTTCAGTAATTAAAATAGGGCTGAACGCGGATATATCGAACTTGAAGGGGATAGCAAAATAGTTGAAAAACCATATGAATAATTCTAAATACTAAGTATGGCTGTTTAATGTTTATGGTAAAGCAACATGTGCTTCTGGATAGTTTCTTGAGATTGCATGAATCAGGAGCTTACCGATTCAATGACACTGCTTCTTCCGCACCAGTGCACACAGAGGGATTGCAACTCATAAAAGATCTGGGCGGAAGATCATCAATATTTCCAGAAGAAATTCACTTGTAGGGAAGGCTTTGGCACAACACAGTGTTTGATACATTGAATGCATCAGTGTACAGGTGTCTGATATACATCTGTGGCAGCCCTATACCTTTTCATGGGATACTGAAGGGGTATCAGGTATCACAGATGTTCAATATATCTGGGTTCAACTGTATCACAAAGAATTAACAATGCACATTTGAATCAGTTTATTTAGTGCACTCCAACACAGTTACACATTTCAATACAATGCATATACTCATATGAGACAATATATTTCATGCACTCACCTCATGTCCATGAAATTCAATGCAAAGAAGCGCTTATAGAAAAGAGGACATTGAAAAAGCTAAAAAGCAAGATGCAAAACATACCTAGATTTACAGGACCCAGAGGCTGGATAAATAATGCCAATGTGAAAAACAAAAATTTATCAGGCACCAAACAGGACTGCTGCAGGCATGCGCCATAGGGATGCGTTAAACATGATAAAGGCACTGAACATATAAAAAAACGACATCACACTGTCTGGACATGGCACACAGCATACAATCTGGCTGCGAATGTAGCATTAAAAAAACTAGTGCCACAATCCAGATACATAAAAAAGGAATGAAAGTGTTACAAAAGATGAAATGTGTCATGGCAGTGTCAAGTGACGTTACCCAATGTATGCACTGCAGTTTGTCAAACAAAAGCTGCCGTGTGAGGGACAGCAGTGGAATACCACAGCAATGGAACTATTCAACATACTGGAGAAGAACATAAGCACTATTCTGAACTGTTGTCAACTTTCCAGTAATTGTGGTTCTCAGAAACACTCATTCTCCTTCTGGCTTTATTCCTTTCAACAAATGCTGTACTTACATTCTGTAACTTTAGATACAACATTACTACATATTGTACTGGTGCATCTTAGTGGAAAACATTGAGGAAAGGCTCAAGAAAAAGAAATATTTCCCCAAGTCCAAACTACAAGGTTGGCATCTATTTGACTTTTCTTTAACTTCTTTTGCTATGTTCGTATTGTACTAGTTGAATAAAGGTGTAACAGTTGCATTGCCATAGAAATTGAACTGTTTACTAGTTGTTTAGGAGTTCGCTTACTAAGCACACTGCTGTATTATATTTTATTGCTGTGTCGCTCAAATTTCTCTACTGCACATGACGTACACAAGTTGAATTGTATATGCTCTTTAGTGCTGAGCGAGAGGTTGGGATTTATACGTGTGATTACAAATGTAACCCATCTCTGTCACAGCCTGAGGGCCAACAGCATGCTGAAATAAATAACAAGTAAGTATTCCTCCGAAAAAAAAAAATGAAGAATGTGCAGACAGCCTGCAACAATATATAAATAGATTAGGTGATACAATGCCAAGGAGCACGCAGTGCGAAAATACAATTTTGGAGAGTTGTCCGATTGTATTGCACAGATTTCAGGCTAAGCGTGAAATCTGCATGTCAGTACTGAGTGCAAAGAATGACATTTCAAACTGTCACGAGTGAAATGCCAAAACCTTGGTTTGATGAACTGTGGTGGGTATTGTAAAGGATTGAGGTATATGACATGAACATTGGCCCAAACAAGATGCAATATTGTGCTGGTAACAAGGAGAACAATTCTTATTCACATATTCATCAGGTTTGACCCTCCATAGAAAGGTGGAGTGCCAGTTTGACTAGCACATC
Organism: Hyalomma asiaticum; assembly: GCA_013339685.2. Taxonomy (NCBI): domain Eukaryota; kingdom Metazoa; phylum Arthropoda; class Arachnida; order Ixodida; family Ixodidae; genus Hyalomma; species Hyalomma asiaticum. Next base: position 17,622 of record JABSTT010003864.1, on the reverse strand, counting down.
ATATTTGTTGCAACAGAACAATAAGACACACCTTAAAGGAACAAGTGGTATCAGTATTCTGATGTGTTGGGAGGATAACACATGTGAATGACAAATCAAAGAACAGGACTGGAGGCATCTTTTGAACTTATTTTAAAGGGAAAGGTTGAAGGACAAGGGAAACATCCCACTTGCACAACAAAAGAGGCACCTTCATCTATGTACAGGACTCTTGAAAAACTTAAATAAAACTACAATATGTTGCTTAGCTCACATGAAACAATGTGCCAATGTATGTCTTGCATTTCAGCTACAAATGACTTCCTAGCATTCACAGCAATTATGCCTTAGGAACACAACACATAACATTTCCTTAAGTTCATTCATGCTGGCATCTTCTAATAACTAAGTTAGACACAACACATTAAAGAGGTCCTGAACCACCCGCCGGGCTTGGTGGAAAAACATATTCCACGGCTTGCCTACGCCGTAATGAACATCTCAGCCAAATGCTGTAGTCATCCGCAAAGCGTAGCGTTCACAAGCGGAGCACAAAGCTTCCACTTCCTCAGGAGCCCTCAACTCAAAAAGCGGCTTCTCCTCACGCTCCTTGTATATGCTCTGTTTCGTCATAGAGCATTTACAAGGAGCGTCGCTGCTATTGGCCGATGGCAGACATGCCCGCCGCGCCTGTGTGCGGGCCCTTCACAGCGCGCGTTTTTTAAAACCGTAAGCGCGTGCATGCCGTGCGTGCCGTGCGCTCGCTTTTCCTTGCGTTGTGAGCCCCTATATAGGCAAAATAGTTGCTGGAAATATGCAAAAATATATTTGTTAATGCGCAAGTCTCATAGATGCCATTGGAAGGCATCCGTAAACTACCTCGGTGTGGACGCGAACGGTGCGGTGCAAAAGTCACCATAAATATAGTTTTCCAAGAAGCCAACAAATGCATGCCAGCAGCCTGTAATAAATCACAAATTATTCCCAAACTTTAATTAACAATTCATCAGTGATTGTAGATGGGTTTATTCCCTATGGTACTCCAATGCGCCACCTTCTAGTACTCATACTCAGTAACATAGCTGGAGTCGAACCCAAAATATTTCTTTTATAAGGTGGATTAAATGACTAGGTCAGATTAGGGTATATTTTGGGTGGATTAGAGCTCATTAAGGCGCATCAGGGTGGATTAAGACAGAGGTGCATTAAGGTGGACTATGGCATATAGAGCGGATTACGCTAGACTTAGATTAGGGCGAATTAAGGATTACAGCAGATTAGGGTGGACTAAGGTAAATTAGTGTGGATTAAGATCATTACGTCTGGAATGTTTGGCTTAATTTGGTGTAACTTAAAGGAGTACTGACACGAATTTTTGACATTCTCGTATTGTTGCTGTAAATGAAAGCACTGGCGTGGAGAACCCCCAAAACAGTGTCATAGTGCCCCGCAACGCAATGAATATATTTTTAATACGGCTCCCTTAAAAGCTGACTTTCGGTTTCGATTTCGAGGGGGCGGTTTCCTAGTGACGTATCAACGTAGTCGGACGACGTCTGAGTCACGTAGGGACAGAAATTCTTCATAGCGTCGCTGCAACTCTGTCGTCTTTGGTCAATTACACCTGAGGCACGCAAACAACGGCAATTTCACGGTCGTGCAGTGACTCTGACAGCGATTTCGGCGATTTTTAAGAGCCCGTGTTCATACGCCATCGTAGTGTCCATTGCAATGGGGCTGGCTTGCTGTGCTGGGCGACGAAAACTTTAAAACCAAATTAAAATATTTTGTACGTGTTTCCTGGCTTCCGTGTGCGGAGGGCGTTAACAATACATGGCTCGGAAACGAAAAATGTATATTTTGCGCCGCCGCAAAATCGTGTCAGTACTCCTTTAATAGTCCGAGCTTATTGAGACTTGACTTAGCCTTAACTTAATCAGTCAGCACCTAATTAGGGTTACGCTAATTAGGCTCTATCTAATTAACTTAGACCTAATCACACATGACTTAATAAGCTGGGCTTCATTAGCCATGATATAATTATGCTTGAGTTAATTAGTCCTATCTTAATTCTACATACCTAATTAGTATAGACCTAGTTACACTGTGATTTGATATATTATATTAATTAGGTATCGATTGGTGAGTATTACCTTAATTAAACCTGATTTAATCAGTGTTAGCCTAATTACTCCTGAAATATTGTCTCAGTTTAATGAGGCTTGACCTTTAAGTCTTAGCATAATTTATGTTGGATTAATAAGTGCTAGCTTAGGTTCGACTGAACTAGTAGTAACCTAGCTATGCGTGGTTTAATTAGTACTAGTTAATTAAACACGGTCCAAATAGAAGCTTGCTTGCACTAAACTTGCTCATATCAGCTAAATTAGGCTTCGCATAATTAGCCCTATCCCTATTAGACTTGGTTTAATAAGTACCGTGGCTTAATTAACGGTAAATAATTAGTACCTGCTTAATTAGGTGTCACTTACTTGTCATAGCTCAATTAAGCTTGAATTAGTTCAGTTTGGCTTGGTTTGACTTAGTTGGATTAGTCCTGTCTGAACTAGGCTTCAATTAATTATTCCTAATTAGGTTCCTTTGAATTAGACTTAGCCTTACCTAACTAGTTTTAGGAATCTTAGGCTCCACTGAATTAGACTTAGCCTTACCTAACTAGTTCTAGGAAGCTTTGTCTTTACTACAGCGTGGCATTGTTATGCTAGCATTACATAGCTTAGCGGAGTTTTCTGCAAATTTCCCAGTTTCACCAATAGCTCAAACAGTTTCACTGTTAAAATTGACTAGTGTATTCACACATTAAATTAATCCATCCTTCTTTCCGCATGTCAACGCACCTTATTTCACATTAATCTGTCGGCAGGGGTTCGAGTTGTGAAGGTCTTCCTTTCGAGTCATAGTAGTCACACGTTCGAGCCCGACAGGATGATTAACCCGTCTACAATCACTAATCAACAATTAACTAACTTGGGGTTATGCATGGCAAGGTGGAGCAGCATTGGTAGTTGCGCTGTTTGTCCTGACGCCGCGTTATGCGCAATATCGACGACAAGCAGCGCACTGACAAAGTAAGCGCGCACACCTGTGGGCCTAAACGTGTGTGACGAACGAAAACAAAGCTTTGGAGGATCGAAAAAAGAAATGTGGTGATCGCGGGGGCACGCGACCGAGCCCAGGCGCGGAGCAAGCAGGCGGCCACAAGCGCGCTGCGGACAAACAGTCCCCGGTAGTCGCGCGCTTTTCGTCAGCCACTCTGACACGTCGCTGAAGTCTGGTGACGTAACGCGGTGGGCGGGGCACCTCCTTCGACACCGCCCTAAGGAGCTCTGTACCCTGTATTCCACAGAGTTGAGACAGGACTGGAAAGGGATGTTTTCCGGTCGCAATATCTTCACTCCTAACAAACCGTTTAGAAAAATTCTTTCGGCTGTGAATTTCTGAGAGGCCTTCAATACACACCCAGCTGTTTTCAAAACCAAGCCCGAGTGGTGGTTCAGGACCCCTTTAAGGACAAGAATGGCATAGAACATACTGCGCATGTATGCAGATCTCCAACTCAGACAAGGCTGGAAACCTTTTTGGTGGTTTAACGGCACTGCATCTCCAGGTTTATTCAAATGAGTGGCTTTTAGAAGATTCCGAGTTGATGTAGAGGTGTGCTCACTCATCACTATGAACAAATACTCCTTCAGCATGCAACATTTGGCATATTCAAATGGTTAGATAAGTCCAGTGTAAGGGAGTACTACACTCGGGTACAGGTTGAGAAAGAAGCGGCGTCTGCCCGTCAAATGACCCCACTTCAGCCAGTGACGGTGCTCTGTCAGTGTGACATTGCAGAAGACAGCCTCCACGCTGCGCTTTGATTTCTCTTTTGAGTTCCGTGTGGAGGCAGTCTGACAGGATGTAACATTGACGCAGCGGAAAAAATGGCTGGAGGGGAGTCCTTTCTTGACTTGTACCGGAGCATAGAACAAGTTATGCAGCACATACTCTGAAAATATCACTGCATGCATAACAATGCTTTAGTGGCAATTTCACACTACCAATACAATATTTTGAGTGTTCCCCTAACAGAACACTAGTACTGAATTTGTTTTTACACACACACACACTCATCTATAGTGCCGTGCCGTAACTACTATTGCCCGTAGTGCACATCCGCGTATGGGACATGTACAGAGACTCATTGTACTATACCATCGCCACTTGTCCTCATACGTCCCTGTTTCTGCCTATCCCTTTTCCCTTTACCCATGTGGGGACTAGCAACACACATGCACACACATGAAACACACACAGCAATGGCTGTTTCAGCAAACACTTTCGAAAATTCCTGAAGACAGGCTTATCGAAAAAATATGCAATTCATTTAGCTTATTCAATGCCTTAGCAAATGAGTATTCTAGATATCTAAATAAATGAACAACAGCAATAACCTCCATATCCTGCTAATTAGAAAGTAAGTAAATTTCAATTACTTTGCTGTTTTTGATACTTTGTGATATCTGCTGCAGCTAACAGTATTCTCAGAGCTATTTCTGAGAATTTTTTCAAAAGGTCCGAGTGATCAGTTCCATAGTCACAATGGCGGCGATGTATCCCACCATCCTCATTTGAAGGACCACTGCAAGACCCCAATGCTGCATAAAGAAACAAGATAGGTCACCAGAGCACTGTGTTTCATTAAAACAAGAAATTTATTTATTTATTTATTTTCGATACTGTCCACTCCATTTTCGGAGTCATTACAGGGGGCATAATGTACATAATATTCACGGAAGCAATATAACATTTCAAATAGAACAGAACTGCACATACACTACTTATAAGCAAAAATGCATGGAATACATGGAAATTACATGGAACAATTCTTTATACAATGTAAAACAAAAAAGTTTCGCACCCAAATTTGTTACACACTGTTACAAAAATATTTAGATATCTAGTACATTTTCAAAATCTGCACAACTATCACCACTTCACGCACATCAGGCAAACTGTGCCACATTTTATTTGTGCGAGAAAAAATAAGAAGCTCCAGATAACAGAAAATAGTTAACAGAAAACGCTCCAGATAACATAAAGTGCTGACTGATGACGGTGACCGATTCAACAATATGCGCAGATCTCTGGCAACAAACCGGAGCAAACTCTGACTTGCGATGGATTCAATGCGGATTCAATACAAAAATGTATTACGCGATCATTTTACCAGAATAAAGCTTGAAAGTCGGTCTGAGCAGGTGCTGTCTTTACTTTTACAGTGGGCTGTGCAAAAAGGAAAGGGGTAAAATGACCAAGGATGACCAAGCTTTAAACGTCTTTAAACGTCTTTAAACGTCTAGACTGGGAAGAAAAGGGCATTCGAATAGATGGAGAATATCTCAGCAATTTAAGATTTGCAGACGACATTGTACTCTTTAGCAATGATGGAGACGAACTACAAAACATGATTAATGACCTAAACAGGGAAAGTATTAAATTTGGGTTAAAAATGAATAGGCAAAAGACCAAAGTTATGCTCAATAGCTTAGCTGAGGAACAGGAATTTAAAATCAACAATGAACCCTTACAATGTGTAAACGAATATGTATATCTGGGACAGTTAATATCAGGAACTCCTACCCAGGAAAACGAAATTCTCCGTAGAATAAGGCTGGGCTGGAGCGCATTCGGAAGGCATTACGAAATCATGACCGGAAGCTTGCCGCTCTCATTAAAGCGAAAAGTATTCAATCACTGCATTCTCCCAGTACCAACGTACGGTGCAGAAACATGGAGAATAACGAAAAAACTAGAGATGAAACTAAGGAGCACGCAACGTGCAATGCAAAGAAATATGATAGGGGTAACGCTAAGAGATAAAAAACGAGCAGAATGGATCAGAGAACAGACAGGACTAGCCAATATTATCTTATCAATTAAAAGAAAGAAGTGGACCTGGGCAAGACATGTCATGAGGAGGAAGGATAATAGGTGGACAGTAAGAGCGACGGAATGGATACCACGAGAGGGAAAACGAAACAGAGGTAGGCAAAAGGTTAGGTGGAGCGATGAAATTAAAAAGTTTGCGGGCATAAAGTGGAACCAACTCGCACAGGATAGGGTGGATTGGAAATCGTTGGGAGAGGCCTTCGTCCTGCAGTGGACCTAAACAGGCTGATGATGATGATGATGATGAAAATGACAAGAAGTGCGCGACACTAACGACGTACTAGGGCAGGTTACGACTAGTTTCTAACATAGCGCTGAATGCAGATAATGTGCCGGCATCAGTAACACTTGGATTTAGTTTATTCCATTCGTGTATGGTTAGTGGAAAAAGCGATTTCCCAAACACGTCGCTGTTTGAGGAATACTCTGTGAGACTGTACTTGTGCTTATGACGAGTAAGGCGTGTCTGTGAAAATGTGACGTACTTAGACACGTCTACATTGTAGTAATGATGCAGCAACTGGTACAAGAACTTCAGGCGCGCCTCTTTTGCTCTAGTACTTAGCTTATCAATGCCAGAAGAAGCCAGAACGTTAGTAGGAGATTCTGTACGTTTGAACTTGTTGTGCACAAATCTTATCACTTTGCGTTGTACTGCCTCTAATTTTCCAATATTAGTTATTGAATAAGGGAACCAAACTACGTTTGCGTATTCTAATACTGGTCTTACGAACATGGTGTATGCTAAGAGCAGTGACGTTAGCTATGTGTGTATCCCATGTCAGGTCAGATGTCAATGTAATGCCTAAGTGCTTATGCTGCACAACATTGGTCAATAGTGTACCATTAATGGTGTAAATGAAGTTTGATGGATTCTTCTTACGCGTTACCGTCATAGCTGCAGTATTTTCTTGCATTAATAGACATTTGCCACTTAGCGCACCAATCCGCCACCTTGGTTAGACATTCGTTGAGACTAATGTGGTCTGCAAAGCTGGCGATCTCCTTATAAATAATGCAGTCGTCTGCAAACAGCTTGATACTGCAGTTGATGTCTGTTGTGAGATCATTTATATAAATTAGAAATAATAGAGGTCCCAAGACGGAACCTTGAGGGACCCCAGAAGTAACAGGGACTATGTTTGATGCATGACCTTCATACAGAACGAACTGTGAGCGATCTGTTAGAAAATTTTTTACCCAGGAAAACAGTAGTCCTTCTCCTATCACACTTTACAGTTTTATTAGTAATTTACTGTGACATACGCAATCAAAAGCTTTAGAAAAATCAAGTAAAATCATATCTGTTTGGCCACGATTATTAATTGTGGAAGCGAGATTATGAACTACCTCAGTTAGCTGTGTAACAGTGGACAAACCCCTGCGAAATCCGTGTTGATCTGGAGACAAGAAATTAATTATCTCGAGAAAAAAAATTCCCGCCAATCCACCCTGTGAAGGTGGTTGGAAAGCGAAGCTTTTTACGCCACCCTCACGGTGACTGCGGCGCACTTGATATTTCACACACTACAACGTAACTACGAATCCTCATGGTTCAACTATGCACAAGTGAAATCTCCCACCGGTACTTCATTGCAAGTCAAGATCCAGCGCCTATATATATATATATATATATATATATAGATAGATATATATGGGTTGCCGGTGAATGCTTCTACAATGTGAGCAGTCGGTATTTCTCAATCAAGAAACTCGCTAGGAGATGCTGCCTGCGCCAACGTTGTCTCTCGCGGGTGAAGGCGCGCTCTCCTTCTTTGCGAACTGGTAGCGTTCCTCTAAGAAAGAGCGTTTCCATAGCCAACTCGCGCCTTTCGCTCTCTCTCTGTCTCTCTCTCTCTCTCACACAAGACAGCAGAGGCACGCGCCGGGAAGCACGCGCCGAGGGCGAGCGCATGCCTGAATTCAAGTAAGCTATACTGCTATACCTGCAATTGTTAGCGGTTCGTCGGGATCGTTTTTTTATTACAACGACGGACACGACAGAAGCCTTGGCTGGTAGAGGTACAAAGCTTCGCTTTAAAACAGTGATATGCTTTAGGATGATATGCTCTAGTAGCTTACATGAAATGCTGGTCAGGGATATCGGCCGGTAAGTTGAAACCAATGACTGATCTCCTGATTTATGGATAGGTATTATTTTTGCGACTTTCCATTCATCTGGTAGCTGGGATGAGGTGAGAGACTTTCGAAATATTAGTCCAAGAAACCTGCTACACCACTCCGCGTACCTTTTAAGGAACTCGTTAGGAATGTCGTCTGGACCACTGGATTTTTTTGGATCTATATTCAGCAGTAAGTTCAGTATTCCTTCATCTGTGACATCTAGGCCATCGATGCTAGGCGAATCGAAAGATAACACTGGAGGAATGACGCCATTATCTGTTGTAAACACTGATTGGAAAAAGTTGTTGTATTCGTTTGCCTTTTCTATTCTTTCCCTTGGACTCGTGTGAGACTTTGTGGTATTGCTGGCACGAAGGTATCTCCAAAATTTGTTTGGATTGCTTTTGATAAAGCTTGGAAGTGTGACACTGAAGTAATGTTGTGTGGCGCTTTTTGCTTTTTGCTTAAACTCTGATTTTGCGCACTGCAGCTTCTGTTGAAAGCAGCCGTTACTCTTGTTTTTCATGGCCATACGCAACCTTTTTAATCTACGCTTTGCCTGGATAACCTCACGTGTTACCCAAGGATTATTCCCTGGTTCTTTTTCGTGTTTCTTTGGTATGAAGTTAGTAACACAATAGATAACAGCAGACTTGAAACTCAGCCAAAGTAGATTAGTATCAGTGGATGCGTCAGAGGATAGCTGCAAAAAGTTTTCGAACTCATGTGCGAGATGCGTTAATATGCTGTTATCGTCAGCTCTTTTAAAATCAATTACAGTTGATCCACGGTGCTCACATGCAGTACCGAAACCAAGTGGCAGCGAGCATATGACTATGTGATGGTCAGATATGCCGTCGACTACGTCAGTTCGAACACAGTTCTCCTGGAAGTGCTGACTAATCAGTACTAGATCTAATATGTTCTCAGCTGTGCTGTGCAAGCGGGTTGGAGACGACACGATTTGCTGGAGGTTAAAGTTCAGCATTAGGCTAATAAGAGCGTCTGAGAAATAATTGTAATGCTAGGTCCTAGGATATCAGTAGGGAAAAAAAAAAGATACGATGACTAAAAGGCATGCTGTTGTAGGGGCGCACAAATAGATTGGTGGGCCAGGACTCCGAACACACATGATCCCAAACTCTGACCAGCTTGCTTCTTTTTCACCATGCCCAAAAATTTAAGTACACAAATGTTGATGGCTTTCATTCACATATACATGCAGCTACCATGCATTTATAATGATATGCCAAGAGTAAAATAACAGACACTTAAACTAATGATAAGCATCTTCTTTACTGAGGAAGTGTTGAGTGCAATTTCAGAAACAGAGCAGCAGGTTACCCTTTTAGATTTGCCCATTACTCGGCAAATAATTTATTGTCACATTACTTACATGAATGATTTTTGGATTAGTTTCGGGGTGCCAGGTTGGACAGTGACATCGTTTTCCAGCAAGCTTGGCCATGTGGTCCCATAAAGCTGTAAAATACACACTGCTCTAGCTGCACAGCTTCTTTGAATTTTCTCAGGCAGAAGTACAACATACAATAGAGAGTGTTGAGCACGCAGCCCTTTGAGTGGCAGGTTCTACTGCTGTCTATCTGCCTTCTCCTGTTTGCCACATATATGGCTGCATGGAGGACTTCAAAGAAGTCGTCCAGACTTGCCTGTTGCTGTGGTCCACCACTCATTGTATGTACTCTAATGTGGCTGATTCAGAAATATTTCGGGGCAATATTCAGTGCATATGTAATAACAACCGTTTGAAATCCTAGTGTTCTTGCGCTCCCAAAACAACAAAATGCCACCATGGGCAAGCATAGGCACTAGTCAGCGACTTCACTGCAAGACATTTAAAAATGTAAGCATACCGTTAAGTTTCGTTTGGTCTAAAATAATAATTTGTATGAAAGCTAGAAAGAGAGAAAATTGCTGGGCTTCATGTGGTGCCACAGTACAGCAGAAAAGCTGGAGCTTGGCTTACGTTGCCATGGCCTTCAAGGGCACACCAAATCTCGGAGGCCATGGTGGCAACTAAAATGACATCAGCTGCAGAGTTTAAGGGGAATGAGTGCTGGGAAACCTAAATCATGTTTTTATCGCTGTAAATCAATCTGGACAATGCAACGAACAAGACGAAACCATGTATCTTATAGATTGGTGGGCCAGGACTCCGGACACACCATGATACCAAACTTTCAGAAAACGTTTCACAACCCCTTTGAATGTTTGCTTTGTCCAACACTTCGTGTTGAGTGTCCTGCATATAGAGGAAGCCTACAGCATGTTTCTTTATGGCCTCAAAACTTGGTGTCTCAACCTCTTTCATTGAGCAGACATTATATTTAGGCTAAGCATCAGAAGGAATCTTAATAATAAACCTTATCCCCACTGAAGAAGTATTGAGGACAATTTCAATAACCAAGCTGCCCATTTTTCAAGTTTGCCCAGTTCACTTTCATGTGATCGCCAAGTTTGTACAAAGTCAGCAAAATACATAATATCACTAAGAATATGCTTGTGGAATAGAAAAGCTCGCAAAATGAGAGGGTGTTAGGTGCTGCCTTAGCATGGGCTGCTTCTGAAACCTAGAGTGAGATCTCACACCTTCTGTAATATCATCATCGGACAGTTTACAATGACCTCAGGAACCAAATGAAGATGGAAATGTCACACCAACAGTGCAGATACAGAGTAATGTATACTGTGGCTAGACAACGACGCATAAATACAGCAAATATATTCCATGTCACTGTTGTTTTCTCACTATGGTATCTTAATAGCAGATCTCTTTACAGCAACACAATTGATTAATATCCAAATGTATGCTACTACATACAGCAGGAAGTAGATCTTCTCTCCTCAACTAGTTGTTACACGCTCAAGACGAAAGATTGCAAGGATGCATAAGACAGAGGAACAAAAATGGATAAAGTGAAGCACGCACACACACGCACGAAAAAAAATTACAGAATGATAAAAACCTAGCACAGAGAGACAAGGGAATCTATTAGAACTGAAAAGAAAAAAATTCTAGAGCTCAATAAAAAAGGAAAAAGGCTGCTTGATTTGTATTTCATATTAAATAGACCACTAAAAGCACCTACCACGAAATTTCAGGAATATTACAAAACACACACATTGACATGAAGTAATACCACACATTCAAAATAATGTAAAACACTGTAGGTGTTCGACAATAATGTTCTTCATTCAGCAGAGACCACAGAGTCCTTTGGTGTTTGAGGAAATACACCTGGAGAGAGAAAGAGAAGAAAGTTTTAATAATAATGAACTACATGACAAGCAGTTATCAACCAAGAATACTGTTAAATGCATGTGAAGTTTCAACAAGTAAAGTTATTACAATAAAATTGTCATTTTAATGTGCTTATTTGTTTCCTGGACTACTTAGTGGTCAAAACTCAGTGAAGTGGCATTTCTCTCTGCCACAGATTTACCCAAACATTGCACCAGTTATAGTGATATGCTGAAAGAAGATCCTAATCTACATGTCTAAGAGTCAAACCTTAAACAAGCAGGAATTCTCAATGAACAGATGCTGCAGTAGCCTTGTTCATTAACATTTTTGTTTATTAGCTGCTTAGGGGTAACACATTTTGCCTTGTTAAACACAGTACATGTGATCGAAATTTAAACAAAAAGAAAAATGATGTCAACTGCTGGAAGAAGCTAAATAACATATATAGTGTAGCAATATTGAAGAATGCTACTGGCAATCTACCATAGCATACCACTGCCTATGGCATGCATGCATGCACAACACAGAAAGCAACAGACATTGCAAAGTATAAGATCAGTTGTGCGCGAAGCGTTTGTTCGGTACCATTCCATAGTATACTTAACCTGGACACAGATTAGGATGAATTATTATTAAGTGGAGACGCAAGTCGTTTAGTCCTTAACTTTCAATCCTAGAATTATGTTTCAACATGCTATATTTACAATAATAAAAAAAAATCTTTCTCAGGTTAAAGTAAGTGCACAGGACACACTTTTCCATACATGAAACATTGAACAGGCTCATAACTAAGTTATTTTCCCACATGGCGAGTTTCCTTGGTTTAAGAACAAGTATGAACAAGCCATGGCTGTGTTACAGTAAGCTCATTCTCTACTTTCATCATGGCTCATGTGAAGGCTGCACTTTCTAAATGTGAGAAGCATAAAAATGAAAAATTGTTGTTCTGTAATGTTGTTAAGCTAACATCAAGGCACAGCTGAGACTTAACAGCAAGACACAAATGTTCTGTGCGAAAACAAAAAAACCCAGGCCTGCATGGAATCGCAGGAGAGTGACAGCTTAAGCTGGAAGAGAGACCTTCTTAGAGGCTATTGTAAATGATTGGGGATCTGTCCAAGGGATTGGGCCATCAGGTATATCGAAGGGCGAGGTCAGGTTGCTGTCGGGGCTGCGCACGTCGCCTGTCGCGCGACGCATGGCACATACGACAAAACTGCTTCACAAGGCAGCGCTTCGTAGTAATGAAGACGGAGAAGTTGAAGAAGATCATTTCATAATGATGATGTTGATGATGCCTCTGTAATGGGTGCAGAGCTACAAAGCTTGCGCCCCTGTGTTCTTTGTTGTTTCAAATGATTCCTCGCACTCGTTATGCAATCCACTTTCCTCGACGCCTAGCGGCATATTACTATTCTGCAATGTAACATTACATTTTTTTAATGCGATTCCTTGGCAGGCTTTATACCTGTATAGGTCTTTTAGCGATGGTTTTTCAACCACAAGCGTAGCTCAGTGGTAGAATGCTTGACTGCCACGCAGAAGGACGTGGGTCCGATTCCTCCTCGGTCCTAGTTATAATTTCTAAAATTAGCACGATAGTGGTTACGAACACCGGCAGCGGCGGCGGGCAACTACAGCGCCAAAAACGGCCCTTGTTGTGATCTTGTAACAGCTTACGCTGTAAAACTGCTTTAGGCACTGCTATGAACACCACCACTCACACTCTTACTGTAGTTTAAGAAAGGCTGCAACATACACACTTGAGCTGGTACTAAAGAAGTTGGAAATTCTTGCAAGTCAATGTTGTCTCATAACGACCTACTCAGGACACGAAACAAAACGAAAGAAGAATCAAATAATCTGTAAAAATCACACAGTTGAAATTAAATTTTGGCATGGTAAGGTAAGCAGAGCTGTTACGGGAGTAAGCTTGCAAGTGATTTGTGGGTAGCGCCCAGACAAGATATTGGATTCTTCACGAATGCTTGTCTAAGGAAGGTTGAGGCTTGTGCCTACGAAAATTTTAGAAGACAGGGAAGATATAAAAAACACAGAAATTAAAAGTGAGGGGAGGAAAAGGTAAATGAAGGTTTGGTGCTCCTAGGGCAAATCTAAAAGCAACAGAATCAACAATGGTGCTGAAGCACTGGCTACTGAGGCTAATACATGTTCACATTATTCTGGCCTGTAGGATCGACGCTGATGGTAGCTCAGCGAACAGAATAAAGCAACCAGCACTGTGAAAGACAAATGGGAGGAACTGCAAAGGTTATGGAAGATAGAGATCTTAGCCTCAAAACAAAAATTAGTCTAGCAAACAGCCTAGTGCTTTTGTGGTATTGCGTGGATGCAAGTTTGCAAACATTTGCAAAAATATGAAAGAAAGAAACTAGAGCTTCCTTTAGCTATGGTGTTGGCACCATAGATTTTTGAGAATCAAAGCAACTGCCACAAGAGCCATTATCTCAGTGATATGGAAAATCAGTCCTGATTGTTCCTTCAAAGAAAAGGTAATGAAACTAGAACTTACTCAGTTCAGTCATATCGTGTGAGCTACCACCAGTTAAAATGAATGAAGAGTAATACTGTCCAATGTGGAATGTAGGAAAAAGAAAATAGTCCTAAGAAACACCAGTTAGTGAGTTGGCATTTTTGATTCCACAGGGAAATGCCTTGACGAGCTGAAGAACTTGTACTCAGTAGACAGGCCCCAGCATTTCTATAATAATAGCTAGTATTACTGACAAAGATGAAGACATATGCATGCAAAGGCAATAACACATAAGCAAGCAGAACGATTGCTCAACCTCCTGTGCAACATTACGATAAAGTGCCAATGATTTTGCATGCGAGCATGGAAAGTGGGAACACTTAAATACCAACAACGTATAATACTGGTCATAAAACAACAATTTAGTGTTTATTGTGATGAAATGTACTTAAACTGATCAAGTGACAAATTGCTAAACGCTTCATTGGTGTAAAGAACTGCTTATGCACAGAGGACAATAAAAAAAAGCTAAAGCAATATAACAAGAAGGAATAGAAAAAAAAACGAAGAGCTTTAAAAATGCTCACACATCGAAAACATGGAAGCAACAAAATATGAGCCTAAATATGGGATGTAGCAAAAGGCACAGACCCTAACTAAAAGACCCATTCCACAGTATAATGGAAACAATATAACTTTTGGAGTATTATGTGCCGAAACCACAATTTTATTGTGAGGCATGCTATAGAGGGGGTCTCTGGATTTATTTTCACCATGTGAAGTTCTTTATCGCACACTTAAAATGCAAGTATATGGTGCCATTTCATTTAGCCCCACTGAAATGTGGTTGCTGAGGCTGGCAATTGAATCTGCTTCCTCAGCACTCCGAAAGCGTATCTGATAAGCTAAAAAAACACATCATTCCAGTCATACCTTTTAAACCAGCAAATGGGTCAATTTGAGCCACCTCATTAATATAAGATAACTACTAAGAGAACTTGAAATGATATGGTAGTGCTTTTAGGTGTTTGTCAAGAATATGTTTACAAAACTGTAGAACAAGTTTGGTGAGGCCTATTCCAACCTACAAATTAAAAGACATGCCCAGGCAGTAGAAGGGGATTCCAATAAAATAATAAGAATGGTGTTTTCATTTGTGTGCACAGCTTTAACATCCCCAAACACTTTAAAGCAGTGCTGTGCTTTCACATAACAAGGCATCCATTTGGTTCTGAACCAGCACTTGTGACTTACACATACAACTAAATACATTGATGCCTTAGAAGAACTGCATGCGATTGACTTTTCAAGTGCACAATCAAACATTCAATTTCCAGAAATGTTAATACAGATATCACTCAATGTATGCCAGTGGGATATATTATTTTACCATGACTGGGTACAGGTAAGTGCTTAGAAGGTACTGTTCATGGATGAGCACTGCTCAGTATAGCTCCATCACAAAGCAATATCATATGATAATAATTGTTATGACTTTATGAATTATTACTAAAGAGACCATCTTTGCTGTGACGTATCACAGATGGCTTCATCAGGGTCATGGCCTCAATGCCACAGGTTATACAGATGCAAAGAACAGAAAAAGAACCTTGATTTTACTAAATAGAGGCTAGGTCATGACTGAACCTTTTCTACAGGAGTGAACACCAGCATGAGCCATGCGCTATGAGCCATCCATCTTCCTCTTTTTTGACGAGAGGCTCAGCCGCAGCCAGCACTCCCCATTATAAAACAGAACAACCTATTACTTTGGGCTAGAGCGTCCCATGAGGCCACCTTGAAGTTCAAAAATAAGAGCATAGAAAGAGGTCCGCTCAAAAAGGGAACCACTAGTAACAGTAGCAACACATTAGAGAGGTATTTACAAAGCAGCCCTATACTATACTGTACTGTACGAATGATTGCAGGTGAATATGAGATGTCTCTTTTGAACATCGCAGCATCTGAATAGTAGCTCAACATACCAGAAAGGAACATAGGCACCATGTTGCACTGGTCTCAGTCTTCCAGTGGTACTTGCGTTTCTTCACAACATGAAAATACTCATCTCCCTGTGATCTCACTCCTTTCAACCAAGGCTATACACACAAATGTGCTGTAACTGCGCAAAACTTTAGCAACACGCCACTGCAATGCTGCCACACATTCCCGATAAAAATTTTAAAATGAGAGGCACTGACCACCTGTAACAATATATAGTAAGTGGATTAAGCTGATCTCAAGCTGATAAACATTTAATACATATATGCTATTTCAGAATATTTGTTAAAGAACCATACTAAGACTGCTGAATATTTACTCAAACTTAGAATCAGTACGGGCAAGTGCAAAGAGAGAGATTATAAATTGTCCTGTACACACAATTCTACAGTCAAAAACTTGCCCAGGTGAACTTGTATGAGTGCTTGTAAGCATTGAAGAATGAAATTAAACTACAGTCAAAAACTTGCCTAGATGAACTTGTATGAGTGCTTGTAAGCACTGAAGAATGAAATTAAAATAGCAACAAACAATATGCTGTATAGTGCTGATAATTAACAGTGCAATTCATCTTCATGGTTTCAATTTATTTGGTTGTCTACAACACAGGTACTCAACGTGGGTCTCAGAAGCCATCATGATGAATGTATTCCCTGGATCAGTTTTCACTACATCACTGAGACAGCAGACAAATGTGTACAGTGAACTTAAATGCCCTTCGTTATGTCTCTGATCAACTGTCGAAAAGTATACACTACTAGGCCTGTGAAGGGGTTCAAGCACTTTAAATAACTGAACAAATACCACCCCACTCAAATTCACTTTGATATGAATTTCTGAAATTAAAGGGAATGTTTACTGTCCTTCATCACTGCCCTGTTATTTATTGCAACAGAAATCATGCCCTTCGAAGTGTCCAAGATTGCAATGGTTTCGCTGGAATGCAAGAAGAAATTCCTAAAACAGAATTTTTTGATCGTATGGTCTCCTTTTCTGCTTGCACAGGGAAACCAACAACACTGGCTACTGTGCTTTCCCAAGATTAATTCGCTTTTGTTTAGCACTAAAAGTATTACCGTAACACTCATTTACAACACGCAATCAGTCAAATGAAGTATTATTCCAAAGGCTTTCTTCCACTGCAAGAACAGGTAGGTCATCAATTTATAAAGGATGCCATGAGACAAAGACATAGGCGATGCTGGCAGTGCAAACATTGAATGTGCAAAGAATAAAATTGTGAAGGAAGTCACGAAGGAAGGCTACCAGATGTGATATGAAATACAATTGTAAGTATTAAGTTTTCATCCTAAGCAAAAAAAAAAAAAAAACGTTTGTGTGTTTTTGTTCATTTTTCGTTACACTTGGAGTTTGACACACATCACCAAAGATGGCACCACCAGTCAATACTTCACAACCTCAAGGGCTAAATTAAAAATAGTATTATTCCATTTTTATGAGGTACAAGCACGCTTGTTCCTGTTAATGTAAGAAACAATCTTCTCATTCCCAGCACAGCCAAAAAAAATTCTCCAAGTTGTAGACAGTTCCCTTAAGTAAATTAAAAAAAGAACAAACAAACAAACATACATGTATATTTTACTGCACGTAACCTATTTAAAAGGTCAGTTTCACTGCAGCATAAGCCACTATGCCATGAAATGGCCTTTTATTAAAAATACAAAAGTGTTGCACTGTTCGAAGCCACACTTCAAGGTGAAATATGCATATTGCACTCCAGTTTTCTGAAAGCCTTAGAACAAATTATATGGTCTTATGTGAGTTAGGGACTACAATTTTA
>JABSTT010003863.1:0-23871 GCA_013339685.2 Hyalomma asiaticum | reverse complement strand
TAAGTAGAAAGGAGTTAAAGTGGACGAAGAGACAAACCTACCTTCGGTGGGAACCGAACCCACGACGTTCGGATATCGCGTCCGATGCTCTACCCACTGAGCTACGAAGGCGGTCGTCCCCCCCGTCCACATTACTGGGTATTTATGTATATGGAATCCTGGGAGTGTTAGGCAGCGCCACTTCTAGCCATGGTGGCGGGTGTAGCACACTCTTACTGCCAGGAGGCGTCACGTAGAACGTGATCTTATGTCGAGGTGGGTGCTGCCCAATAAACCCTCATATGCTACTTAAGGCACCAAGTATGTCGCAACGAGACCCAAGCTATGAAATAACGCAAAGGAATGGGGTCAAGGGCTCGTCTTTATTTGTTAGAAACAAGTTAATCAAACAAAAAACATTGAAGCCTAGGAGAGCATAGGGGAAGTTATTCCAGTTGGTAATTATAATATTGTAATTTTGGGGTAAGTAGAAAGGAGTTAAAGTGGACGAAGAGACAAACCTACCTTCGGTGGGAACCGAACCCACGACGTTCGGATATCGCGTCCGATGCTCTACCCACTGAGCTACGAAGGCGGTCGTCCCCCCGTCCACATTACTGGGTATTTATGTATATGGAATCCTGGGAGTGTTAGGCAGCGCCACTTCTAGCCATGGTGGCGGGTGTAGCACACTCTTACTGCCAGGAGGCGTCACGTAGAACGTGATCTTATGTCGAGGTGGGTGCTGCCCAATAAACCCTCATATGCTACTTAAGGCACCAAGTATGTCGCAACGAGACCCAAGCTATGAAATAACGCAAAGGAATGGGGTCAAGGGCTCGTCTTTATTTGTTAGAAACAAGTTAATCAAACAAAAAACATTGAAGCCTAGGAGAGCATAGGGGAAGTTATTCCAGTTGGTAATTATAATATTGTAATTTTGGGGTAAGTAGAAAGGAGTTAAAGTGGACGAAGAGACAAACCTACCTTCGGTGGGAACCGAACCCACGACGTTCGGATATCGCGTCCGATGCTCTACCCACTGAGCTACGAAGGCGGTCGTCCCCCCGTCCACATTACTGGGTATTTATGTTATGGAATCCTGGGAGTGTTAGGCAGCGCCACTCTAGCCCTGGTGGCGGTGGTAGCACACTCTTACTGCCAGGAGGCGTCACGTAGAAACGCTGATCTTATGTCGAGGTGGGTGCTGCCAATTAAACCCTCATATGCTACTTAAGGCACCAAGTATGTCGCAACGAGACCCAAGCTATGAATAACGCAAAGGAATGGGGTCAAGGGCTCGTCTTTTATTTGTTAGAAACAAGTTAATCAAACAAAAAACATTGAAGCCTAGGAGAGCATAGGGGAAGTTATTCCAGTTGGTAATTATAATATTGTAATTTTGGGGTAAGTAGAAAGGAGTTTAAAGTGGATCGAAGAGACAAACTACCTTCGGTGGGAACCGAACCCACGACGTTCGGATATCGCGTCCGATGATCTACCCACTGAGCTACGAAGGCGGTCGTCACCCCGTCCACTTTACTGGGTATTTTGTATATGGAATCCTGGGAGTGTTTAGGCGCGCCCACTCGTAGCCATGGCGGCGGGGTAGTACACTCTACTGCCAGGAGGCGTCACGTAGAACGTGATCTTATGTCGAGGTGGGTGCTGCCAATAATACTGCTGCCCAATAAACCCTCATATGCTACTTAAGGCACCAAGTATGTCGCAACGAGACCCAAGCTATGAAATAACGCAAAGGAAGGAGGTCAAGGGCTCGCCTTTATTTGTTAGAAACAAGTTAATCAAACAAAAAACATTGAAGCCTAGGAGAGCATAGGGGAAGTTATTCCAGTTGGTAATTATAATATTGTAATTTTGGGGTAAGTAGAAAGGAGTTAAAGTGGACGAAGAGACAAACCTACCTTCGGTGGGAACCGAACCCACGACGTTCGGATATCGCGTCCGATGCTCTACCCACTGAGCTACGAAGGCGGTCGTCCCCCCGTCCACATTACTGGGTATTTATGTATATGGAATCCTGGGAGTGTTAGGCAGCGCCACTTCTAGCCATGGCGGCGGGTGTAGCACACTCTTACTGCCAGGAGGCGTCACGTAGAACGTGATCTTATGTCGAGGTGGGTGCTGCCCAATAAACCCTCATATGCTACTTAAGGCACCAAGTATGTCGCAACGAGACCCAAGCTATGAAATAACGCAAAGGAAGGAGGTCAAGGGCTCGCCTTTATTTGTTAGAAACAAGTTAATCAAACAAAAAACATTGAAGCCTAGGAGAGCATAGGGGAAGTTATTCCAGTTGGTAATTATAATATTGTAATTTTGGGGTAAGTAGAAAGGAGTTAAAGTGGACGAAGAGACAAACCTACCTTCGGTGGGAACCGAACCCACGACGTTCGGATATCGCGTCCGATGCTCTACCCACTGAGCTACGAAGGCGGTCGTCCCCCCGTCCACATTACTGGGTATTTATGTATATGGAATCCTGGGAGTGTTAGGCAGCGCCACTTCTAGCCATGGTGGCGGGTGTAGCACACTCTTACTGCCAGGAGGCGTCACGTAGAACGTGATCTTATGTCGAGGTGGGTGCTGCCCAATAAACCCTCATATGCTACTTAAGGCACCAAGTATGTCGCAACGAGACCCAAGCTATGAAATAACGCAAAGGAAGGAGGTCAAGGGCTCGTCTTTATTTGTTAGAAACAAGTTAATCAAACAAAAAACATTGAAGCCTAGGAGAGCATAGGGGAAGTTATTCCAATTGGTAATTATAATATTGTAATTTTGGGGTAAGTAGAAAGGAATTAAAGTGGACGAAAAGACAAACCTACCTTCGGTGGGAACCGAACCCACGACGTTCGGATATCGCGTCCGATGCTCTACGCACTGAGCTACGAATGCGGTCGTTCCCCCGCGATTTCCTATGGCTTTCAATTTTCCTATGGCTTTCATTTTCCTATGGCTTTCAATTGTGCTTCTTTAGTGTTCTGTCCTAATTTGTTAAGGAGGCTAACGGGGTCCCCATTTAAACCCGGAGCAGTGCGCTTTGGAATTTTTCCTTCGGGGTTTTTCCAGTTGAAATACTCAAGTTCTACCTCTTCTTTAGTTCGCGCTCTGTCATGGTTTTATCTACTGGGGAAATCTCTTGGACGATCTTTTAAACGAATCGGCTGTTACCCAGCGCTTCGTACCCTTCCGATTGATTTCCTCTTTCATCAACAATGTGTTTTTTAAATGTGGAAGAATGTTTACCTAGCGCTTTTATGTGGCTGCAAAATATCCTAGGCGTGGCGTTCTTTTTTTCATGAATTTCTGTCACTCAACGTTCGCTTTCACCTTGAATTTTTTGCCTCGACCAATTTCTGTACAATGAATTTTTTCTCTAAATATATTTCCCATCTTTCGTAGACTTCGATTTGCGGCCGCTTCTCCCTTGATGCTTAGCGTCGCTTTTCGATCGCTTCCCGGATTTCCTTGTTCCACCATCCTCTTGGCTTTGTCTTCCCAGAAAATAGTTTTCTTCTCTTATTTCTTTCGTCATTACATGTGCTAGCTCACCATACCCCCAGTCCTTGCCAGGTATTTTGACTACTTCTTCGTCTACTCTTTCGGCTATATTAGTTATTTGTTTGTCATTTAAATACGATCTGCCAAACTGTTCTTCTACGTCATTATTTTCAGCTTTCTATCCCAGTTGCGATGTAACGCGTTTATGATCACTACCCAAGCTGTTCCTCCCGTCCTCCTCTATTGTCATTTATTTCAGTTTTTCACAGATTCCTTCTGTAGTAAGACAATAATCAATGTTCGATTGCCTGTTTCTAACCTCCCACGTGATCTGTCCATGACACATGGGCCCCGTATTAACTATCTGAGGACTATCCCTTGTCGGAAAAAAACAGATGTTGAGCATGCTGGAAAACAGCACCCAACACTATAGTGTAGTCGGTGGTGCTGGGTGATGCCGGGTGTTGGGTGTGTTGGGCAAGATGGGTGGATGGTGGGCGACGAGTGAGATGGGTGGCAGACGGGCAAGCTGGGTTGTAGCGGGCAAGCTGGGTGGCAGGCGGGCAAGCTGGGTGGCTGGCCAGCGGTTGAGGCAGAGAGCCATGGGCTTCTTGGTGGACATAATTAGGAATTCTACTTTTTGCTCATGCGGGTACATTAGCAAACTTACATTGATGGGAAGACATTGTGGCCCACACATTTTGTCCTAAATATGTTAAAAGGCCAAGCAGGCATTTCAGTGCGTTTCTTACAAAAAGCAGAGGATAATTTGGCTAATAAGGTTAATTTATTTTGCCTTCAGACATTCTTTTCTTTGAGTCACCCGGACTCTCTTTCGTTGCCGTGCTGCTTCGGTGCAAAAGCTCCGTAAGTACCGCCTTACGGCGGCAATGCGGATATCCTTCGGCGGACCTTCACGTTCCACATATTTCTTCAGGCAACCTGCAAAGTATTAAAAAGAGCCACATCAAGCCAAAAAGGAACAGCACTTGCGAAGAACAATCACTGTGCTGTCTGAAGTGATACTAGCGTTTTTTCATATTAGTAAACTGACATCCCAACTAAACAGCGTATGCGCTGCAATCAATATGTGTAGCAATGCGCAGGTTGAATGTGTGCAGCATGATTCACTTACTTTTAACCATATCCACCTTTTCTGGTGTTGCTGGAAGTTTTTCAATGCCTGTAGAAAGGCTGCGGCACGCCTGGCCCGTCAAGCTGCGATTGGCAGCTTCAGCAGCGGGCCAGAAGTACCGTGCTTCAAGGCAACATTTTCCATCGGTGGTGTCCTTCATGCCCAATTTTCGCTGCCCATAACTGTAAAACAATCATCAGCAAAGTAAAACACAGAAAGGCACACACAAAAGTAAATTTCAAGAGGATTTTTATGTGTCCAAAGCAGCTCCTCTGCCATCTGTCATTTATATAACATGAATTTATATAACTCTGCTACATCAGCAGCACTGCCCCAAATTAAAGGACTGCTGTCATCATGTGGCCCCAGGAGACAAATGTTGGCATCAACCCTGATGCAAGAACTTCCATTGATAAACACTACATTTTCTTTACATTTACTACTCCACAGGGATGATAGTGATAATAACTAAATTTTTCACCTATGTAGACATGCGCAAAAAGAACTCCCAACCATTCACAAAAGATTACTTCTACATGTTTCATCAAACTAAAAGAAATGGAAATTAATGGTAGTTATCTCTCAATAACAGAAAAATCTGAGCTTTTCGCATGAAACTATAAGCTCGATAAGTTGTATGTAATGTCACCTGGCCATCAACTACTCTAAAAAGGCCCTCCACCACTGCAAGGTCAGCTGCAGGCGCTGCCACTACTGCCACTGGCACCTGGTGAACTACAGTACGTGTGTGTGGCTTGGAACAGGGTACATCATCGTTTGTTCCTTCGTAGCATGTTCGAAGTCACTGACATTGCTGCCTACACGACCCTACCTGTTCAACGCTTTGTAATCAGAAGCACCGTAAGAGATTAGTCATCTCATGAATCACAACAGTATTCTCTGCAATAAAAACGTGATAGGAATATAAAGAAATGTCCCTCACGTTAAGCGAACCATGCTTTCATACAGTAACACTTGTCCACCTTATATATTGAAGCTAGCAAGACTTATCAAGCCATGAATTACAGCTATCAATGAGCAACTAGGCAACATCACACCCACACACAAATCTCACAACTGCACATTGCACCTAGAAAAACATTAATATGCATTCTTTCAGCAAATGGTCAACACACATACTAAAACAAGAGACCTGCACAGGAAGAATGGAAAAAGCATGCTATAGGTTGGGAAGCAACTACAAACAAGACAATGTCAATGATCATATTCCAACAGTGTTTAAGTACACACACCGTATAGACGGCTACCAGACAGCCCAAATTTTTCCCCGTTAGTGAGTACTTACACATATGCCACATGGTATGAACTATGAACAAGCGGGCACATGTATCACTTAAGAAAAGATACTCCACTTCGAGTGTAGAACCACCAGATATCTGAAACAATATTAGGCACTTCACTCTGTTGAGAGAATCAGAAATGTACCACCAGTTCCAATATAAGTGACACTTCTAAAGTAATTTAACAAACAGCTCACTCCAGCTAGTGCCTAATGCAGGCTACAAACAAAAAAATATTAGAAAAAGAGGGCCCAGTTACATCCGCACCTAATTTAAATTGTGAGATGTCTTTGTCAACATTCCGTGGCTGTAAAACCTGTCTTCACCGATAAGCACATTAACGAATGCAGCTAATTGCATACTTTAGCCCAATTTTCCCTTTACACACTTCTCGTTGACATGTGCAGGTTTTTGTGCATTCATCACGTGCTAGCAACACCCTAAATGGTGTGATTTTAGTGCTGCAAGGAACTGCGATCCAAACTCATTATGCAGGTATAATTATGCTGGCTACCATTAAACAGGACGAAACAGAGGAAGTTCGAACACATGAGAGTAGTAATAGGAATTAAATGCAACGGCCGACATATGGGAATCTGCAAACTGCAATAACATATGACTGAAGTCTTTCTTTTTTTTTTTTGAAGGGAGTTTTTTATAGCTAGCCAACTAGAGAGCTATGTATTGTTAAGTGAAGACAGCATTCACTACGCCATACCTCTGTAATTCTTCACAATTTTCACAGATTGGAATGAAATATAATGAATATATCTCAATGAAAGTTTCTCCGAAGTAAATTTTCGCTGTATTAAAGTTCTTTGCTTCATGAATGGATGACGAATGGAATTAAACAACAGAAAGCCTGAGAGAGTCGGATGAATTCATAATGAAATAAGGCAAGGCAAGCAAGCATGGATTCACGTGAGCTTGACAACACAAACACTAACGAAAAGGACAGCACAAAAATTATCTGCAGATGCCTCACATTACAAACGCCAGCACTTTGAAAAAACTGCAGTCTGCACCTCGCCCTTCCTTGAGTTAACCAAATGCTTCCAAATAGTTGCTGAATGAACCCACTGACTTATCATCGAGAGGCTATTTGCTAACATTTCAATCCTTCCAGATCGGCCGAGATGCAGATTGCAGTTTTTGAAAGTTCTGGAAAGTTTAATGGAAAGGCATGTGCGGTTAAGTGTCGTGCCATCTTTTTTTACATTTTTTTCGTCAGCATCTGTGTTGTCTACTTCTCATGGTCAATGTTCGCCTGCCTTATTTAGTCATGAATTCATACAGACTAGCTCAGCTTTTTGTTGCTATAATTGCATTCGTCTTGCTTTCGTGAAGCAAAGAAATTCAGGGAAAATTTATTTCAGAGGAACTTTCATTGAGAGATATTCAAAATCTTTCATTTCTACAGTGACAAATGTGAATAATTACAGAAGTAGGCGGTAGTGAACGCTATTTTAGCAAAGCGATGCATGGCTCCCGAGCTGGCTAGCCATAAAAACTACCTTAAAAAAAGCTTCGTCATGCTATTGATGTTTGCAGATTCACATATCATATCGGCTGATTCAATTTATTCCTATTGCTACTGTCATGTGTTCGAACTACCTCAGTTTTGTCCTCCTTAATAGCAGTTAACACATTTTTATACCTGCATAATGAGTTTGGATCGGAGTTGTTTGCAGCTCTAAAATGGCAGTAAATGCACAAATGCATGCATACATCAGTGATAACCACAGCAATAGGCACGTTTCGCGAGTCATGTAGTTACACGTACAAAAAGCAAGACGATCATTTTCATGGCGACAATTTTATGCATCCTTTCATGGAATGTTCATGCACGATAGCGCGGGCGGACCAGCACTTCGCAATTGTTGCGACTAAGCTCTGCACAGACATCGTGCACACGCCAATTTAACGCTACTGGCACCGCACTCTGCACCACGCTACTCGATTTCCTTTGCTGTAAAGAGCGCACACAACAATGATAAGGCACAAAGCGCCGCATTCACAGCCACCTACCTTAGTTAAGAAACATGCTGATTCCAGTTTGCGTCGTCCGACGGCCTTGAGGCGCTGTGCCGAGCCGCGTCGTTCGTCCGTAGGTCAAGAGGCGATGTGCCGACCCTCGATGTGTGCGAACGAGAAGGCATTTCCTAGGAACACACATCACGGAACGTAGACAGCATTAAGGCACTGCTTCTCATTGATCCGCTAAAACACTGAAAGACGGTGTCGCGACGACTCACGTCCCTCGGCGAATGGATGTCAACAAAGGATCCCCGAGGTGTCGACGCTGCGGCAAATCGTCCGTACGAAAACAAATATCGCCACCACGCTGAACACGACAGCCGCAGCGCGCCGCCATGTTTGGAAGAAAAAAAAAAGCAGCAATAGCAGTGATGTTCCGTCCTGCGCCGAAGAATTCCCTTTACGAGGCATGAAAATTCCCGATTTCAGGCATTTTTCCCTGCAAGCATCGCTAAAAATCCCCGCATATTTCCCTGCACAAATATCTACACATATATGCAGAGTTTTTCAGATATGCGTGTTTGACGTGTTTCCGGCTCATGCTACCGTTCTCTCTCTTCGCGCTTGCGCTCCTGCGGAACTCAAAGCATTGCCTCCGAGATTGACTTTTCATACTACGCGGAAGTACCTTCGGGCGGACTTTAAGGTGCATGCGATGCAGAAGAAATGCCGTACATACTCGTTTGTGTACACACGGCAGCTGTATAAAATGAAAAGTGTGCTATATTATTGTTTTTGTTACTGGAAGCTTCTGGCTTGTCATACACATAGTTGCCAACTTTTGGTGGAACAATAATGGCTTCCACTAGGGTTTGCTACGATGGCGATCGACAATCTCGGAGCACATCTGCTGTAATTACATAGCGCATATGTGGATTTCGAGCCTACCTCCCGGAGTAAACAAAAAGACGCTCCGTGTAACATTTTCCGTGCTACATGCGCCGGGAACGATTGGAGAAACCGAAAACTGCCAACCGAGTACGAACCGAAAGTGCCCCGTAACAGAAGTGTTTCGAACATTATACAGATATGTCTTCACCTCCAAAATTCCCTGCAATATTGCGAAGATTCCCTTTTTCCCTTTCGTCCAAAGCGAAGGTCGAAAATTCCCTGAAAAAGGGAAAATTCCCTGCACGGAACATCACTGAGCAATAGCGCGATGGTGGCGACACCACGGGTTGCGGTTTCGGTTTCAAATTTTCAGACTAGTTGTCATGTTTTCAGTGTAAGGAAATACAGAAACAAATGCTCTAAAGGCCCAACCACAGGCACGCGTCAGCACGCGCCTACGCGTCAAAAACGTCAAATGCGTCGCCGTGCGTCACCATCGGAGGGGGCTGACGGACCGAGACGCGTCGACGCGAGGGTATCTAGCAATGTCAGATATTTTCGCCTCGCGCACGGCTCGCGTCGACGCGCCCGCCACGCGCCAACCAATCAGAGGCCGCGGAACCTCCCACGGCTAGGCCTAGCATGGCGGCCGCCGCGGTGCAGCCGCGAAGACACGACAGAGTTCTGGGGAAGCGCGGAAGCGTTTCGGAATTAACGCGTCGTCAACCGTAGCCTACAGCGATACGATCAAGGACCACGAGTGTCGCAGGGTGATATGATATCGTGCCCACCGTGATTTTGCCAACAGTTCCAGCTGACCTTCCGCCGGCGTGAGTGCGATCGCTGCTGAGTCAAAACATCGTCGACATCGTACTGGAGGCTGCTGCTGCGCCTGTGCTTGTGTCTGTGTTTACTTGTGCTTGAAACGAGTGGAGACATGCTTTCGAATTTCGAAGTCGTGACCTTCACCTGTTGCTAATTCAATTGTGAGCGATGTCAGTAACCAGCGAAGGCCTCTGGCGCGGCCCGTCGACTTCGCCCGAAGGGGCACAGTTGAGAAACTCAGGTGACGGATGTTGATGTTTCTTTGTTTACGTCGCAACTTAAACGTTATAACAACGCCCCCGATCGTGACCGTGTGTGGTGCTTACGCAAGAATGTTGAACCGCTGCATGTTTGTTTTCAACATCGGCACCTACGACCATCGCTGCCAAAGGTGGACCGCGCCCTCGCCAGCACTTTCCGGTGATATTGCTACGAAGCGCTGCGATAGAGGACGATCGATGTAGACAGCACCGAGGAAGACGACGTTCGCTGATGTTCGCGCGGACGAGGCTCCATCTTGTATGCCTGCGTTCTGCCCATTGTACAAGGCGTGTAAATATATATTAACCAAAGTCTTTCGTCCCCGTAACATTTTGGTGGAAGGTGCGGGTTCTCCCAGACTCAAGACGGATTTACGCAGCGGACGTTCACTGGCTTCACCTGCAATGCCAACCGCAGGCGAGAACGAGGATGCTCCGGGCAGATCACCAACCATGCCTCGACCAGCCGCCCTCAATCGCCCCGTCGTCGTGACACAGCCGCGGGACCCTGGTACATTTTCCGGCTCAGACGGCAAAGACGTTGAAGATTGGCTTCAACTCTACGAACGGGTGAGCTCAAGCAACTATTGGGACCCGACCCTCATGCTGGCTAACATAATATTTTACCTAACTGGAACGGCTCAAGTATGGTTTTTGAACCACGAGCAGGAAATTACCAGCTGGGACGTATGCAAACAGAAGCTCATTGACTTATTCGGCAAGCCCATAGGACGCCGTCGTGCTGCCCAGAAAGAACTTGCATGCCGAGCTCAAACTTGCACAGAGTCCTATGTGACGTACATTCAAGATGTGCTCGCACTCTGTCGCAAAGTCGACGATAATATGCCAGAAGCGGAAAAGGTTGCGCATATCCTCAAAGGTATCGCAGATGACGCATTTACACTTCTGGTTTTTAAGAGCTCATCCACGGTGCAAGACGTCATCAATGAATGCCGACGCTTTGAAGAAGGAAAAAGCCGCCGCATTACTCCGAGCTTTACCCGTCTTCCCAACACGGCTGCGACATCAACCTGCGAGGACCTTCGTTCCCCACCAGTCCCCGCAGCATCCGACGACCTTGTGCGCATCGTGCGCCTCGAGATTGAAGCGGCCTCTCCAGTTCCTCTCCAATTAGGTTCCTCCGATGACACGCGCGCAACTGTTTCGCTTATTCAGACCGTTGTGCTTCAGGAACTGGCAAACGCAGGACTCCAGACGCTTTGTCCTGTTAGCAGGCAAGACTACCGTCCACCCCGAGCGCCTGAGCTGTCCCGAGGCCCATACGTTCGTCCTCGTTTTCAAAACACCGCAGAATGGCGCACTTCTGATGATAGGCCCATCTGCTTCTCTTGTCGCCGCGTGGGTCACATTTCCCGTCATTGTGGAAACGTTGGCAACTGGCAGCCCTGGTCCAGTTATCGATATACCCGACGTCCAGCTGGTAGTCCCCGCGTCCCGTTCCACAATGAAGACGACAACGCTCTGCAGTCATGGCCAGCTCGACCAAACCGCTGTCCTTCGCCAACCTCGCACCGGCTCCGCTCACCAATGCGCCGTCGCTCTCCTTCTTCCTGCTCACGCCGCTCTTCGGAAAACTGACGGGCGCAGCTCCGAGAGGTGAGCCTGCCACGACGACCCGACCCGAAATTCCTCTGCTCACACTACCTGGGCATCACAACCTTATCAACGTCGACGTAGATGGTACACCTGTCATCGCACTCATTGACACTGGCACCCACATATCGGTCATGAACTCAAGCCTCCGTGCTCGACTGAAGAAAGTTCTCACCCCTGCTCCGATCGCTCTAGTCCGGGTAGCCGATGGCGCGACACCAGCTGTTACTGGGATGTGCACCGCCCGTGTCACTCTTGCTGGACACCATATTTCTGTTTTATTTTACGTCCTGGACCGATGCCCACATGACATCATCTTGGGGCTTGATTTTTTATCAGCACATTCGGCGCTTATTGACTGTTCCGCGGGTGTTATCCAGCTCGCCTTACCGCATGCCGCTGAGCCTTCGGATCCAGCGCCCAGTCGGCTCCGTTCCACGGATTACGTTCGCCTTCCGCATCTAGCCGTGACGTACATCGATGTGTTTTCTGATCCCCCTGTTGACGACGGAGAGTACATCGTTTCACCTAACGCTACCGTGCTCTGCTCGCGCAGTGTGATGTTCCCACACTCTCTAATCAACATAAAAGACAATGTGGCATGTCTCCCAATTGTAAATTTGGGACTATTCCCTCAAGTACTACCCCCAGCTATGTCTCTTGCAACACTAGCTCCAGCTTGCGATCACGATATTTCTGTGTTAACTGATCCTGCAGTGTCTCCTGCCGGCACTGCTTCGAACTCCACAATAACAGATAGCATGACGAAAATGATCGCCACTGACCTTCCGGCCCATCACGTCGACGCGCTTCGTTCCTTGCTCATATCTTACCAGGACATTTTTGATCTTAATGATCGACCACTGGCTCAAACAGCTGTTGTCAAGCATCGAATACACACCGGCGATGCTCAACCCATCCACCGACGGCCTTATCGCGTCTCGTCTGCTGAACGCCAAGTCATACAGGAGGAAGTTGACAAGATGCTTGCACGTGACATCATCGAACATTCTTCAAGCCCTTGGGCTTCCCCTGTTGTGCTTGTCAAAAAGAAGGACAACAGCTGGCGATTCTGTGTTGACTACAGGAATCTTAACCGTGTAACCAAGAAGGACGTGTACCCTTTGCCTCGGATAGATGACGCTCTTGACTGTCTCAGTGGTGCCAAATATTTTTCTTCAATCGACCTTCGTTCCGGGTACTGGCAGATTGCAGTTGACGAAATGGATCGTGAAAAGACTGCGTTCATCACGCCTGATGGACTCTATCAGTTTAAAGTCATGCCATTCGGACTATGCAATGCTCCCGCTACATTCGAACGAATGATGGACGCGCTCCTTCACGGCTTAAAATGGTCAATCTGCTTATGCTACCTCGATGACGTGATCGTCTTTTCACCGACGTTTGCCACACACCTAGAGCGTCTCTCAACAGTTCTTTCAGTGTTCCGGAAGGCAGGGCTTCAGCTCAATTCCAAGAAATGCCACTTCGGCCGCCGCCAGCTTACTGTGCTCGGACACCTTGTCGATTCGTCGGGTGTTCGTCCCGATCCAGAAAACGTTCGCGCGGTCAAGGACTTCCCTGTGCCCACCTGTGCAAACGATGTTCGAAGCTTTGTGGGCCTCTGCTCGTACTTCCGCAGATTCGTGCACAATTTCGCTCACATAGCGCGCCCTCTCACGGAGCTTCTCAAGAAGGACGTCACCTTTGTCTGGGGTCCTGAACAATCTAGTGCATTCGCTGAGCTGACGATGTGTCTCACTTCGCCACAAGTTCTTGGCCACTTTGACATGTCCGCTCCAACAGAGGTACGCACCGACGCAAGCGGCCACGGCATCGGTGCGGTTTTGGCGCAACGACAACATGGATGCGACCGTGTCATTGCGTAGGCTAGCCGCCTTCTGTCACCGGCCGAGCGCAATTATTCCATCACCGAACGCGAATGCCTCGCCCTCGTTTGGGCAGTGAGTAAATTTCGCCCTTACCTTTATGGACGGCCTTTCACGGTAATCACCGATCATCACGCCTTATGCTGGCTTTCGTCCTTAAGAGATCCAGCTGGACGGCTCGGTCGGTGGGCTCTACGGCTGCAGGAATACTCGTACACAGTGGTGTATAAGACGGGCAGACTTCATGGAGATGCTGATTGCTTGTCACGCCATCCGGTAGACACCCCAGACATCCTTGAGACCGGCGAGTCAACCTGTGTGCTAGCTCTTACCACGTTTAGCAACATCGCCGATGAGCAACGCCGTGACCCTTACCTCAAAGACGTCATTTCCAAACTCGCAGGCCCCACCACTCCAACATCTTTCCGTATGTTTGCACTATTACAAGATGGCATCTTATACCGTTATAACATGCACCCTGACGGCCCCGAACTGCTACTGGTCATTCCTAGACAAATGCGTCAGACTGTCCTCGCTCAGATGCACGATGTTCCCACCGCGGGTCATCTGGGCGTTGCGCGGACTTATGACCGTGTTCGCCGTCGTTTCTTCTGGCCCGGTATTTACCGTTCGGTTCGCCGTTACGTCGCCTCGTGTAAATCTTGTCAGCTACGCAAAAAACCAACCGCCCTTCCAGCTGGCCGCCTTCAGCCCATTGACATACCATTGCAACCATTCTTCAGGGTTGGACTTGATCTCCTTGGCCCGTTCCCTTTATCGCTCGGTGGCAACAAATGGATAGCGGTTGCTACGGATTATGCCACCCGGTACGCAATCACACGGGCTCTCCCTACCAGTTGCGCAACTGACGTCGCAGACTTCCTCCTTGAAGATGTGATACTTCAGCACGGCGCACCTCGACAACTGCTTACCGACCGCGGCCGGTCCTTTCTGTCACAGGTAGTGCAAGACATCTTGCACTCCTGCGCTACAAAACACAAGTTCACAACGGCGTATCATCCTCAGACCAATGGACTCACAGAGCGGCTCAATAGAACAATAACAGAAATGCTCGCCATGTATGTCTCTCCGGACCACCGTGACTGGGATGCCGCTCTACCATTCGTCACATTCGCCTACAATACGTCCCGCCATGATTCTGCTGGTTTCTCTCCATTTTTTCTTTTGTACGGCCGAGACCCCATCGTCCCTTTTGACACGCTCTTCCCAACCGTTCCCGACGCGATGTCAGAATACGCCCGTGATGCCATCTCTAAAGCTGCAGAGGCGCGTGAGATTGCTCGTCGTCGTCTTGAGACTTCGCAGGAAAAGCAACGACGCGCATACGACGCTCGCCACCGCGATGCCCACTTCAGCCCTGGTGACATGGTCCTACTTTGGAAACCATCACGGCGAGTTGGCCTTTGTGAGAAGTTGCTGTCGCCATATTCAGGCCCCTACCGTGTCCTACGAAAAGTGACTGATGTGACCTACGAGATCCAACCTCTTGACGACATCTCAGCGCGACCTACTTCTGATATCGTGCACGTCGTGCGCCTGAAGCGCTTTCACCCGAACCTGCCAGGCACCGAGACGGCGCCTTCGCCGCCGGGGGTCATGCTACGAAGCGCTGCGATAGAGGACGATGTAGACAGCACCGAGGAAGACGACGTTCGCTGATGTTCGCGCGGACGAGGCTCCATCTTGTATGCCTGCGTTCTGCCCATTGTACAAGGCGTGTAAATATATATTAACCAGAGTCTTTCTTCCCCGTAACAATATCTTGCCACGAACATGAGCGTATTGCGCACTCTACGACACTCAAGCATTTGTTGATTCGAGACAAATTGTATAGGTGTACTGTCAAGCCAGCAACAACGGACCATCGCTTACGGCTGCGATCAGCTGTTACCGGTGTCGTTGCTGTGTTTAGAATTCAAGCTCGAACGTACACGAAAGTGGTGTTTGAAAAAGAGAATTGCATGCACGAAGAAATGCTGCTTTTGCTCTTGTTCTGTACAAAGCAATACCTTGCTTTGTACACTGTCTGCTCTGACACACACACAGACAGAGGTGTAATGCAAGAGCAGGTATCATTCATCAAGTAACGAGGATCTAAAGAAGATTGCTTTTTGAGGGTTGTTTACATAGCGTGTTTTTTAGCACTTGCCGTCTCATCAGAGCTTGTGAATGTGATGTGCCTTTTTAAATATCAAATGCATGACAATTTAAAAATGTGAGGACAGCATGGCACCAAATGTACTCGCATTGTTCGCTGAATAAGCAGTGTGCAATATTAGAGTACAGGGCATCGTTGAAGAGACACGTACGGCAGTGGGCAGCAATGGTAGCTGATATAAACATTGGTCTGTGTAAATTGGGAACAAAATACTGATAAGGGCTATGTAAATGACAGCTGGTTTGCCGGAATGACCTTACATTATTGCACAGATCTGTCCTGTGATTCCTATCAGGAAGTGCCATATCTATAACCACGAACACCTATCTGCCCATTCATTGTTTCTTTTTTTTCTCAGCACCGTGATTTGAAAGAGAATTGTTTTTTGTGAATTTCAAATAAGATCAGATGGTAACAATATATAAGGAATAACATGGCAAGGATTATTCAATTTTAAAAGTTTGTGCGTTTTCCCGCTGGCCCGTCGGGTGTCGCTGGTGCACCAAAATGGTCCTCCGGACGTGACGTGGCAAGCGTAGAGCCATGATGGGATCCGTTCTGCCACGGCGATAGCGATAGCAGCGTTGTCCCAACTTCCACGTGTTGTCGACTACTTGATATAGCCCCCGCTGTGACGGAATGACCACAGCAATCCAGCAGAGGAGCGTGTTCAGTTCCGTGAAGTCCGAGGAATACCTGTATAACGAAGAGCAGGTGGTTTATCATGGTGCTCCGTACGGTGCTGCCAAGCCCAACGAAGCGCGCGCGGATCCTCTTGGGTCTTTTATGCTATCCCGCTGGCCCGTCGGGTGTCGCTGGTGCACCAAAAGGGTCCTCCGGACGTGACGTGGCAAGCGTAGAGCCATCATGGGATCCGTTCTGCCACGGCGATAGCGATAGCAGCGTTGTCCCAACTTCCACGTGTTGTCGACTACTTGATATAGCCCCCGCTGTGACGGAATGACCACAGCAATCCAGCAGAGGAGCGTGTTCAGTTCCGTGAAGTCCGAGGAATACCTGTATAACGAAGAGCAGGTGGTTTATCATGGTGCTCCGTTCTGCCACGGCGATAGCGATAGCAGCGTTGTCCCAACTTCCACGTGTTGTCGACTACTTGATATTGCCCCCGCTGTGACGGAATGACCACAGCAATCCAGCAGAGGAGCGTGTTCAGTTCCGTGAAGTCCGAGGAATACCTGTATAACGAAGAGCAGGTGGTTTATCATGGTGCTCCGTACGGTGCTGCCAAGCCCAACGAAGCGCGCGCGGTTCCTGTTGGGTCTTTTATGCTATCCCGCTGGCCCGTCGGGTGTCGCTGGTGCACCAAAAGGGTCCTCCGGACATGACGTGGCAAGCGTAGAGCCATGATGGGATCCGTTCTGCCACGGCGATAGCGATAGCAGCGTTGTCCCAACTTCCACGTGTTGTCGACTACTTGATATTGCCCCCGCTGTGACGGAATGACCACAGCAATCCAGCAGAGGAGCGTGTTCAGTTCCGTGAAGTCCGAGGAATACCTGTATAACGAAGAGCAGGTGGTTTATCATGGTGCTCCGTACGGTGCTGCCAAGCCCAATCATAAGACCATATCACCATATCATGTGACATAAGTCACATCATATGGTTAGGAACACATGTTGTGTCAATAAAGGCCTCTCAACCATAATTGCTCATAAAGGCGTCCTACAGCTGAGCTTGG
The DNA here is from genome assembly GCA_013339685.2 of Hyalomma asiaticum. Taxonomy (NCBI): domain Eukaryota; kingdom Metazoa; phylum Arthropoda; class Arachnida; order Ixodida; family Ixodidae; genus Hyalomma; species Hyalomma asiaticum. The sequence goes on along the minus strand of JABSTT010003863.1, from coordinate 6,597 downwards.
TTAGAGTTATAGAGGCGATAGCACTCATATCACACAATTAAGCGCGTCTTGTGTTAACAAAAGACCTCTCGGCCACAAATAATGGTCAAAAATATAACAGAACAGTACTGTCTCAGGATTTTGCTTGTAATAGAAGCCACATCGCAATGTTATAAGCACACCTTTTTGTAATCACTAATCTTTCTTTGAATTGCTGTCAAATGTCCTAAAAGAGTGCTTTGTTAGTATTTTGCAAGTAATGGTAATCATTGTGCACACCTTTTGGCAATAAACGACTTCCCATTCATGAATTTCTCTTGCAGCACTACAGAACAGTGCTTTGTTAGCACTTAAGGAGCAACAGTACTCGCATCATACAATTATGAGCACATTTTATGTTAATAAAAGACCCCTCATCCGCAACTAGCCCCCAAAAGCATGCTAATGGAGCATTTACGTAGAATTTTAAGAGTGACAGTAGTCACACAATAAATTACAAAAATGCCTTGAGCTAATAAACAATTACTGAATCACAAGTAGCTGTCCAAAGCGCTCTAAGTTGCATTTGGTTAGAATTTTGTGAGTGATGGTAGTTGCATCACACGATTGTAAGCATGCCTTTGTTTATAAATGACCCCTTAACCATGAATTGCTCTTCAAGCATTTTAAAACGGTGCTTCGTTGGAATTTTAGGAATGACCGGTATGATAACTATCATCTCAGGCAATGATAGGCTTGTTTTATGTTGTTAGAGGAGACTGACCACAAACAAACTACCAGACAGGGCTTTACAAATGAGGGCTGTCCATGATTTTCTACCTATACTGTGTGGATAGTTGGTAACAGCATCAGCAAAACCTAAAGATGTTGGCATATGCCAAATGGATACTTAATATATTGTTACGGAGTTGTGAAGGAATGGGTTTATTTACAGCAGATGGATGATGGCGATCTCGCTGCTCGGACTCTCAGCACTTCGTCCTCCTCTTCTCTCATTCGTCTAACCTGCTTCTTCTACCATCGTTACATTCCCCCACCAGCAGACCAAGCCCGTGGGGCGAGTCAGGAGCAATCAGGGGGGTGGAAACGTTTCAGGCGAGCAACATGAGTCACCTGCGTCCTGCTTGATCGTCGGCCATTTCCTAGAAGACGAGCGATTACATAACAAAGTTCGCTTAAACGTTCCAGAACAACGTATGGTCCGGAATAGGAAGGAAGGAACTTTTGACACATTCCGCGCTTGCATTGAGGTGTCCAAAGAAGCACCAAGTCGCCTTTGGCAAACGATACTTGTCCGTGACGCTCGTCATATCTGCCTTTCGACCGGTGTTGCGAGGCTAAAGTGCGAAGACGTGCTATTCGACGCGCTTCTTCAGCGAGGCACACATTCTTTAACACAGAATTGTCTTCGTGCAGAATAAATGGCAAGAAAGTGTCCAGAGGGCTTGGCGGCAACCTTGCATAGAGGAGGTAAAATGGGCTATAGTTCGTGGTCTCGTGTTTCGCCGTATTATATGCGTAAGTTATGAAAGGCAACACGTCATCCCAGTCCTTATGATTGGAAGAGACGTACATGGCAAGCATGTTTGTCAGTGTCCTGTTTGTCCTTTCAACGAGGCCGTTGGTCTGCGGGTGATACGGCGTAGAGTGACGGAATTCAGAAGTGCAAAGACGAAGCAGCTCCTCAACGGCGTCCGCAGTAAACTGGCGACCACGGTCACTGATGATAACACGCGGCGGGCCATGGCGAAGGACTACGGAACGCAGAAGGAAGACCGCTACGCAGGCAGCTGTAGAAGTCGGTATGGCTGCCGTCTCAGCGTACCGTGTTAGATGGTCCACGCAAACGATGATCCAACGGTTCCGGTTGTTCGATAAGGGGAATGGTCCCATAAGGTCTATTCCGACTTGCTCGAATGGCGTAGTGGGCGGTGTCAATGGCCGAAGGGGACCCGGTGCAGCAGTGGTCGGTCGCTTGTGACGCTGGCATGTTTCACAACTAGCCACATAGTGCTTGGTTGTCTGGTGCATGTTGGGCCAGTAAAAGCGCTCTTGTGTGCGGTGTAACGTTCGCACGAAACCGAAATGGCCAGATGTCGCAGAGTCATGCATGGCGCGTAAAACGTCGGAGCGAAGACTCTCGGGGACAACTAGAAGAAAACACGCTCCAGTCCCGGAGTAATTTCTCTTGTAGAGTAACTCATCACGGATGGTAAAGCGACCACTGCCTTGAGAAGGCAGTGGTCGCACTAAAGGCGGCTCTGGGACTACCCCAATACGCGTCAACGCAGCTCCTACTGCGACTTGGGGCCCACAACACCATCCGAGAACTGGTGGAAGGCCACGTGAACAGTCAAATTCAACGCCTCCAACGAACACGGCAAGGTACTGATGTTCTCTCCTGGCTGGGATACACCCTGCCGAACAAAGCGCTACAACAACGCAAGAAGTTTGGACTCGAGATTCGAAGCAAAATTCAGGTGGCCGCGATTCCACGAAATATGCATCCTGACCGCCATAAAGGCCGGAGACGTGCAAAGGTGCAGGCTTTAATGCGCGTTCTAGGCGATGGTACCTCTGATACGCCGGTCCTCTATACTGACGTGGCACGGTACCCACAAAGACAGGCCATGTGTCTTGTCGTAGTAGACAACACCGACACTCTAAGCGTTTCGGCCACGCTTAACACTAACGACAGTGCCATGGCGGAAGAGGCGGCTGTCGCCCTGTACATGCTTCTCTCCTACCAGCACGGGACGAACCTACGACAGTGGTCACTGACTCGCAAACTGCCTGCAGGAACATAGCACAAGGAATGGTGACACCGTACACACACCGTATTCTGACATCTTTACACCCCCCATTACTACACAGGGTGCGTATCGTTTGGACACCTGGACACGCCTCTCTCCATGGCAATGAAAGCGCTAATGCGGTAGCCCGAGAGCTCACAAACCGGGCGCCATCGGAAGAGTTGTCCAATCCAGACGACGCACCAACAGAACCATTGAACTACGCTCACACTCTAGAAGATTACAGACAAAGCCGACGTTATTTCCCCCCACCACAACATTCCCTTACCCGGGAGGAAGCTGTCGCGTGGCGGCAACTACAGACTAATTCCTTCCCATGTCTCTTCACCCTACACCTCTTTCATCCCACACAATATCCCTCATACTGTCCCTACTGTGGAGCGGAGCCCACAGTTTATCACTGCACGTGGGAATGCCCATGTCCACCGCGCTGTTCCCCTATCCCATCACCATCACATTCCTCCTGGGAGACTGCGCTGACCAGCTCAGCGCCGCAGCAGCAGCGTCGGCTGATCCAGCGAGCACGTGGAGTGGCGCGAGCCAATGGGGCCCTGAACTAAGGGCTCGACCCTACGAGGAAGATCCCTCATTTCGTTAAATGTTTGCTCTCTCTCTCTCTCTCCTTTCCTCTTTACCCACCTTCCGTACACCATGCTGTCCACCACTTCTCTGCATCGTACACCATAACCACCACCTTTTCCAGCTTGCGCAACATTATTTCCACTGTAACCACTATATTTTCCAGCACCCATCATGATGATTTTTCTGATAGGGATGTTGCTCGCAGCGATCGAGCAATAACCTCCCAATGTTGTCTGTATATCCGGCGAGGTCGTGGATGTGGCATTCATGCCCCCTAGGAGGATGATTTCGGCCCCATGACCAAATTCTTTGATATCGGTGTTTATGCAATTTTTTATCTCCAGATTTTTTTCTTTATAGTTATTTCCTATCCACAAGTAACCCTATTGCAAAAACCAGCGCCCCCAGTGCATTTCCAGTATGTTTTCCGTACTGGGAGCTCTGGAAACGTGCTGGGAACGATGACATTTCACTGGGCAGTACGCACTGGAACGCTGGCAGTGCTGCCTTGCACTGGTGTGCGCTGGCGTTGTACTGGGAAAAGCTGGCATAGCTGGAATGTCACTGGTACCACTGAGAGGTTCGGTGGAAAGCACTGCACACTGGGAGGCTCCGCGCTGACACGACTGCGGAACACACTGGAAGCAGCCCAAGAGACGCTGGGGCTGGTTTCACAGGCGCACGCTCCGCACTGGGGCCTGTATTAGTTGATTTCAGTAGGTGTGAATACTCTGGAAACAATTACGGCTTGGCCGTACTTCATCGCTGCGAGCTGCAGTCTGCACCAATTCGCGGCGTACGGCGTCCGCGCGCCAATATTGGATATGAATTGTATAATATACTGATTGCTCTGGGCATTATTCGACTGCCATGCGTGATCGGTGGCTTGTTTCATTTGTCTGACAAACGTGCGAGGTTCAATTGCGCATAAAAAACGCGTACGCCTTGTGTGTACCACTGCAAACGACAAGTCCGACAGCAGGTCACACCGGTGACTAACTTGCTTACAAACACTTCAGTGTGTTCAATACAGGCGTGCCACAGTGGTAGCGCGCTAGGTTGCCAGTGCGAAGGAGCCACGTTCGCATCCTGGTTGTTATGTTCGGCGGCAGATCGGCGGGGAAGAGCAGGCGACGGCGGCCTAGCGCATGGCTTTTCCCGTAGAAACGTCGTGGTATAAACTCTGTACGCAGTTGACGTGGCGGCTTTGTTCCCTCGACGCACGAGGTCAGTAATCGCTATGACGGACATAGCTGCACAGCATAGGGTTGACATGACGGTTGACAGTTCTCTTCACGGCGGCATTGTAGGACATTGCAGAAGAGCATCCAGAAAGGAACAACAGGGGGGGAGTCGCTTCCAAAGACAGCGGGAGCTCCCTGTCAAAGTAATCCTTTGACCTTCCTGCTCGGTTGAATGGTCGTCAAGGGGTTGCCCCTTCGGAAGAAATGACCCCGCCGTGGAAATGTGCGGAACTGATTTTGGGTACAATAGACCTGCCAAACGGTTCTCTTGAAGCGGCGGCTGGGTTGCATGCCGCCGGGTAAACAGCGTGGCAATGTAGGCCTGCTGCAGAGTTCTGCTAACTGATTACGTGATTAGTGGATGATATCTTTCGGTGAACCTCGGTGCAGCAAGCGGGTCGAAATGTGGGACCGTGAGGGCGTAACCGTAGGCTCTCATGGAGAGGGTGAACGTGTACGTGATTGGTAAAGTGCTGCATATGGGTTAGTCCCAGGAGGCGGTCACAGAAGCGATCAAGTGTATATACACACTTTACGCACAGCGCTAAAATCTGTCCTGTAATGGTCCTAGTGACCCGCTCTACCGGATCACCATGTTTGCACAAAATCGTCAAAACCGTTTCAGGGTCCCTTTAACGTTTGCACTTGAACGTGAACAAGCACTAAGCTTTCAACCCTCATCATAACTCGTCAGAGGCAGCGCCAAGCTCGACCTCTCACCACCTTGCCGCGTATGCGACCCCAGTTAGCGCTAAGCTCTCTCCTCTCTCCGAAGAGAATCGGAGAGAGGAGAGAGCTTAGCGCTAACTGGGGTCGCATACGCGGCAAGGTGGTGAGAGGTCGAGCTTGGCGCTGCCTCTGACGAGTTATGATGAGGGTTGAAAGCTTAGTGCTTGTTCACGTTCAAGTGCAAACGTTAAAGGGACCCTGAAACGGTTTTGACGATTTTGTGCAAACATGGTGATCCGGTAGAGCGGGTCACTAGGACCATTACAGGACAGATTTTAGCGCTGTGCGTAAAGTGTGTAATTTACAATAAGGTTTTGAACACACGTATCGCAAAAGGTCGCAGCGGCTCGCCAAAAAGCGTTTTCAAACGCCCCCGTCATCGAGCGATCGAATGAGAGGTCGCTGATTGGCCCCGACCCAAGTGACGTGCACGTAATTATCAAAACCTAGCTGCGAACAACGTGCTTCTACAACGTACTCCTTCGTTTCAGCCAACGGTATCATCGCGGCATCTGGCGGCGTCACACGAGTCGCCGGCGCTCTATTACAGAGGCTAGCACTGCCGAGGCGGGCGACCTCAGTGAGGATATCGGGGCGCTATGTCACTACGGGAGGCTCGGCAGAGCGGCTGACGCGGGAGGCGCTGTCGTCGCTAGCGCACACTCCGCAGCAGATCGAGTTGAGGAGGAACAGCAGTGGTAAGGAGGAAGGCGGCAGAAATAAGCCCATAGCTGCCTTACTGCATTGTGCTTCGCTTTATTTATGGTGTGAATGATTTCGCAATTGTGTTGCCTAATCAGTGACGCAATGTCAAAAAAACGTTTCAGGGACCCTTTAAGGGCTCGGGATGAGCCGCTTGGTGTGGTTTGAGCCCAGTTGTGTTTTGATGCCTGCGACAGTACTGGCCGCCCCGGCCAAGTTTTGTAAATAATGTAAATAAACCTGAGTGTTTTGCTGTGAGGACATCTTGCTCCAGGCTGCGTCCTTCAACGTGTCGCCGCGGTCAACGCAACCATCGAGAGAGAGCAAGATCTCATCACCCAAATTTAACTCTGGTCTCGGAATTTTTTTAGTCCTTTCTTTTTTAGGGGCGAAGCTCCTCTTAGTCTAACCTTGTCACGCGTCAGTCGTCAGGCGTAACCCACGTGCCGGGAGGCACGCGCTCGCCCTCGGCGCGTGCCTCTCACTCTCTCTCTCCCGGCGCGTGCCTCTGCTGTCTTGTGAGAGAGAGAGAGAGACAGACAGAGAGA
>JABSTT010003862.1:0-25710 GCA_013339685.2 Hyalomma asiaticum | reverse complement strand
ACTAAATTGACCCAGTTTAGGAGTGGTTACGATAACGCCACTGCGTATGTTAAAACAAATAGTATAAAGTAAGTAAGAAGTGAGAAGGGTTAGGATAATCCAGATTAGTGTATTAAGGCACAAGATACTCATTCAGAGCGTATAATTAATTTCGCAGTGAGATTAAATTCTGCGAAAGTATTCTTGAACGCCGATGAAGAACACAACTGAAACACCTGGGAAATACCGGCGAATACCTCAGTTGTCACGGCGGGTAAGTATCGCTTTCATTTCAGCCGGCTTCGACTGTTGCGGAAGGTGAATGTTTGTAGGTCGTTACGTTCAACGAAAAGTTAAACGCCGTTGGTTCCTTGCATTTTGGCCATGTTGTACTCGTCGCGGCTCATGGGCTCTACTGATTAAACGCTAGGACTTTCACAAGCAAACAATGAAGTCTGAAAGTGTACATTGATGCCTTCCAGGATGACATCAATCGAATCATTCTCTGAAAATATTTCAGTTCCTGAAATATCCGCAACTCTTCTCGGCACATTTCCTTGTAATAAATTCTCTCAGCTAACTCAAATATACTTCAACTGGAAGTCGAGCTAGTAAAAATTTGGAAAAAAGAGCGGTCACCAGAGGGACAGACTCTTTCTTCGAAAACGAAAACTGATATTTGCTGGCGCGTGCATTACCGCTGGCAAGCTACTCTGTTCAGGGACGGGGAGGGCGATTAAAAGAGTCCGGAGTACAGTGGAAAGAAAAAGTATAAGAAATGTAAATAGAAAAATAAACCGGGCAGATAAGCCTGACACGAATATTTACCGGTGAAATTTGCGTTTCAAGGTAGGCTTCTCAATATGAAAGGGTCAGTCTTCAAAGTAAGAAAGAGTGGTCACCAAATTAACACTACCATAATGCAACACACACTTCTTATTAGTATTCAGCGATATTGGTTGATATAATTGTGCTTACCGAATGGGTATCTTATAGGGCACATTGTATTATAGCTCGGTGCTTCGACAATGCCTGCGACAGGGCTTGCAATACTTGCCATGTACACTGTGAAAATAACCGTAGCTACTGCACTCTTCATGGTAATATAGAAACTTGGCTCCTGTTAAAAGAGAGAGGAAGAATTTTTATTATAACAACGGAAATCAACAATCCTAATGAGCCCTTAACATTCAGCGTTGTAAAAGTTTCGCTGGCGTCCTTACGACATCGTTTCTACATGTCACTGATTGTGTCGATATAGTCTGCGTGTCACTGATTGTCGACATATTCTAAGTGTCTCTGATTGTGTCGATAAGCTCGGCACCGAATACTCACTCGTATTTAGTGATTGTCATTTATGTTTCCAATATCTTGAGCGAATTTCAAGGCTATAGGGCAACATTTCAGCCCCTGTCTAATTTTCATATTTTCGCATCCCAAAACTCTCACTGAAGACGCGGGTGTCTTTCCGCGCGTCTGTAGTATTTTCCCCCTCCATATTTGTGCCACAGCCGCTTTCCGACAGTAGTTGTTGAAGCTAGTTAATTCAACATCAGCGATGATGTGTGGGGCATGGGCGGGCGCACATGGAAAAAAGCATCATGATAGCTCCACCAAAATGAAACATGGGTAACTGCGAAGCATGCGTTGATGTGCCAGTGTTTCCAACAGGAACACGTCAGTCGCTGCTAGTGGGCTTGCTTTATTTGTACCGTGGCCACGACGATGCCGTTAGATGCCGACAGCCCGGTAGCATTAGCAGAAATCATTATCCTATGGTTCTTCATCTGTAGCGTCCTTGATGAAAGAAACACAACGTATTCGTTAAGTCACACGAAACGGGAACGGAGGAGTATGGCGGTTGCAGTGACCGTGCACGTATCACTCATACACACCTGTGTTGACGCAGCAAGACGCAGCGTTTTTCTACATCACGCAATGCACAAGGTATAGGTCCTCTATAACGTGAGACGTGGGATGGTGTGAAACATGCGGTGATGAATCGGTGTTTCCCACAGGAAACGTCAATCGCTGCTAATGGGCTTTCTTTACAGTGGACACGACGGCGACGTTAGACGCCGACAGCCCGCAAGCTTTAGCAGAATGCATTATCGAATGATTTTTGAAGTTTAATGTCATGGAAGAAAGAGACACAACGTATTCGTTGCGTCGTGCGAACCGAGAACGGAGGAGTTCCGTGGTTGCAATGACCGTGCTCGCATCACTCATTCACAGCTATGTTTACGCAGCAAGAGGCAGTGTTGTACATCACGCACTGCACAAGATGCAGCTCCACTAACGTCAAATTTATGAAGGCGCGAAGCAAGCGGTGAGGCGCCGGTACCTCCCACAGGAAGCATCAATCGCTGCTAATGGGTAACGCTGACAGCCCGGGCGCATCAGCAGAAATTTCTTATAATTGATTCTGACATGAGAACCCTATACACTGTCTGAAAGCACAGCCTCTGGGATCGGCTGGCAAATGCATACACGCACTGACCGCACTGCCTCCAGGATGAGCCTATACCGTTACGACAGCAGATATACGCCGCAGGCCAGCCCCTAAGGGCCTCCGCACCTAAAACTCATTGCTCTGTTCTAGGAGAGTGCTGGGGATGCGTATTTCCTCAACTGTACCTACATAGAGGCGTCGGCCGCGGTGGTGTAGTGGTTATGTTGCTCGGTTGGCACACAAAAAACGCGGCTTTGATCATGACAGCGGCGGTCGCATTTTCAATGGAGGCGGAAATGCCAGAGGCCCGTGTGCTGTGCGATGTCAGTGCAAGTTAAATAACCCTAGGCGGTCAAAATTTCCGCAGCCCTCCACTACGGCTTTTTTTCCTCCTTTCTATCTCTTTCAATCTCTTTCCCCTACCCCACGGAAGCTTATCCGCGCTCACGGCCTGGGCTGCAGAAATTAGCGTCCTTTCCTTTCCCCAGGCCTGTTTGAGGCAAGATGTACGCACACAACCGTAATCTGCAGAGTTAATTTATTAGGAATACACATTGTTCTTGTTCGTACATCACCAAATGAAAAATCAGCGCGTTATAAGCGGTATCAAATACACGCCAACGTAATAAAATGTCCCAGCATATCTCGCGGGAACAGGAGAACGAGGGAAATTCGGAGTGAATTCAGTAAAAGCTCCATTGCATCCATCGTGAGAGCAGTGAGCTGAAAGAAGAACAGCATGAGGGGCGGAAATAAAAAGAAGATAGGGAGTTACGTATCAGGGGCGTCTGAAAAATGTTGTTTTTCGACGTCATTTGCAAGGAAGCGAGCAGCTGTGCTGCCATTTTTACATATTTCTTTATATATTAGTTTACTTATTTATTTATACAGTGGCGCAACGTATGCTACCGCAGGAGTGCATATGGGAAGAGTAATTAATTGTAGCCACCCGCAATGAAAATTAATCAAACAGGCATGCACAGGCTGAATCAAACAATGCATCCAGCCAGTAGCTGAAGATGTACTAGCGATGCATGTTGTAGAGGGCGGCTACACTGAAATAATCAGGCAATAAATTACGATGATCTGCGGGATACATAAAACCTGAATGTGAGCATCTTAGTTTGTGCGTGGTATGTTTTCAGGCTTAAGGTCGCCTGAAATGTCGTCGTTTACTGCGGTGCGAACCTACATATAATAATTGAGGCATCAAAGAACGATTTCAAGCGAGAAGCGGCGAATAACCATTTACACATTTGTTTACATGAGAGTGAGAGAAGAATGATGTAATTGTAGTGAGGGGCATCTGGTCAGATCTTGGTGACTGAGAATGCCCTTATATACAAGTATTCCCTCTACAAGTATTCCCTTTACCCACTGCTTCGCAGCTCGTAAGACATTGGTGAAGGCTGGCGATTCCCGTGCCTTGATATAGAAAAGCGTGGTACTTGCTACATCAGATGGCCCATCGTTCCTTGGCAATGTGGGGCCCCATAACCTTAATGTACGATTCAGGAGGCTCCTTAGGTTCATGGTAGATGGCCTGGCCGCCCGTCATTTTAAAAGGCGGACCTTTTTGTGGCATGGGCATACACTTACCATGCTCAACGCAAGTTCAGGGCTCATTCAAAATTTTTACGTGCGACCGGTTCAAATGCTTGTTTCTAAAGAATGTGTTGTGCCGTGAAAACTACTGCGCGTAGGGCACAGTCGCGTACACGTCGTGGGTTGCGACTCATAGCACTATACCATCGTCACCTGTCATCATACCTCCCTCTATCTCGTTTTTTCCCATGACCCCTGGAGGAATACCAGCCTAGAGACTCATTCTCCAGGCCGACCTCACCTACATCCCTATCTTTAAGCGCTCTCCTCTCTTCAGCGTAAGGCGTCATTAGTTTACGAGTGAATGCCACAAGTGCGCATTTTTCTGGTGATATGTTCAGACCTTGTTTGCACAAGTAGCTCGATGTTAACGTTGCTGCTCTTTGAAGCCGCGCACGTATTTGAGGACGTGTGACTGCCGAAGTCCAGACACAGATGTCGTCTGCGTATATCGAAATTTTGATAGTAGTTGGCAGGTATTCAGCGAGCCCAATAAGCGCGAGGTTGAATAGCGTCGGACTGAGAACTCCGCCTTGAGGAACGCCCCTGCTAGTAAAGCGTCGCGTAGTCGGGCCATCGTCGGTCAACACAAAGAATGACCTCGCAGCCAGGTAACTTTCAACCCACAGAAATAATCGACCACCAAGGCCAACTGTCTCAAGGGCATCGAGTATGGCCTCATGTAATACGTTGTCGTATGCGCCTTTCACATCCAAAACAATGCAGCGGACAATCGCTTACGGGACTTTTCGTGCTGAACGTACGAAACGAGGTCCACTACATTATCGATGGAAGAGCGGTCACGTCGGAAACCAGCCATGGAGCTCGGATAAATCTTGTAGTGTTCAAGGTACCACTCCAGGCGGCCAAGGATCATTCGTTCCATTAGCTTTCCTACACAGCTAGCCAGCGCTATTGGGCGGTACGAGGCAAGATCAAGTGGAGATTTGCCCTGCTTCAGTAGGGGAACCAAACGGCTTGTCTTCCATTCATCAGGAACATCAGGAACATCAGGAACAGAGCACTTTTCCTCGGTTTCTTGAGATATAGCCTGCCCGTACTTTCCAACACTTGTAAGACAAATCTTCGCACTCTTCAGGCCACACAAGCTCAGGCACTGAGAACTTGCCTTGGTTTGCCGAGGAGTACATTATCAGAGGCAACTATAGCGATTGCTCGGGACCAACCAATACAAACGCACGTTGTGGTGGAAGTATTGAGAACCCACATCAGGCATTTCGCCCGTGCCTGCTGTCACCACCTCGCAACATTACCGTCAGACAAGCGGAACGCGTCATTCGGCAAAATGGTCTCCAGGTACTCTGCCAAACTTCCGGTAGGCTTCACCGCCGCCGCCAAACCATTGATTCCCCCTTGGTGTCTCATTCAACCTACAGTACACCTTGGTGTGCCAGGAATCAGAAAAAAAGCTGAGCTGTCATCAGTTGCTCTGCAACAATTATCCCTACTTCTACACGAGAGGTATGCCGACAAAGTGCATATTTATACGGATGGGTCTTCGAACCTCCAGTGTTCGTCCGGAGCGGTGGTTGTACCAGCGAAAGCTTCCACCATCAGTTTTAAGACCGACCACCCGACGACATCGACAGCTGCGGAACTTGCTGCTCTGCGTGCTGCCCTTTGTGTAGTAAATGAGGAACCACCCCGACAATGGTCAATCTTTAGCGACTCAAAGGCGGCCTTACAGTCCTTGCTGGCAGCCCTGCGGCGCGGACCATACGAGCAACTGGTGTTGGAGATCAGATCTCTTCTCCATGCATCACATGAGAAGGGACACCACGTGACGTTTCAGTGGCTCCCCAGTCACTGCGGCGTCATTGGAAATGAATATGCTGACAAGGCCGCCAAGTCCGCACTTGAAGGCACAAAAGTTGAGCCCATACCTCTCTCAAGGTCCGACGCTGCCAGGCAACTTCAAGCGATTGCACAGGAGATTACGCTCTCGGTGTGGAGTGCCTCAAGCAGCCAAACAACTCATAACAGTCGACAACACCACCTTCCGTCTTTGCGACATTTTCGATTGCCACCGAAACTCCGCCGAGCAGAGGCCACCCTGCTTTATCGTTTGTGGTTAAGAGTGGCTTTTACGAACTCTTATTCCTTTAGGATCGGAATGGCCGACAGCCCTCTTTGTGACACCTGTCGACGTGAAGAGACGCTTCAACACATCATATGCGACTGTCCTCGCTATGACATACAGAGGCAAACATTGGCGTCCACTCTTGCTCCCCTTGGCCTGCGACGGATGTCGGTTGATGCCATTCTGCAGTGTCGGCCACACAAGACATTGCAACTGAAGTTGACAAAGGCGCTGCTGCACTTTTTAAAGACGACGGACTTGCACAAACGACTTTAACAGCGATGTGTGATGTCACGTACCATGCAGGTGCCACTGACTCTGACAATGTGCTATATGTGCACCCTCTCTCTCTCTCTTCCTCTTTCCTTTCACCTTTCAATCTCCCCCGTCCCCTTCCCCTCGTGCAGGGTAGCATACCGGTTGTCCTACACTGGTTAACCTCCCTGCCTTTCCCTCTCTATTTTTTCCTTCCTTCCTTCTCTCTTCAGCGGCTCCTGTACTCATCTTTGTACGGGATGACGTACCGTGTGACCGTAGATTTCGCCGTAGACACGTGTGAAAGATCTCATGTGCAATGTCAATGTCATTTTGAGAAGCGGCCAGCCTTCAGTTTTTTGCTCTTTTCACCGTCCTGAGTTACTTAACGGCACTGAGATGGCACTTCTGTCACCGAAGGCAGTGTTGCGAGACCATATTACACCAAAGGGGCACCTAGCAATGGAGTGGTGAGCAACAGGAAGTCCACATAGGCGAAGCCTTACGTTGAATGTCCTGGGTGTTTTGTTGACGGTCTAGGCTACTTTTTTACATATCCCCGGTTAATAGGCTGCCTTGGTTGTACTTTACAATTCGTGACAATATGGTATGTTCCAGTAAAAGTATCTCGAGGCTGGCGCCCACCAGGAAAATTCGTGCCCCTAAAGGTCACGCTAAGCACAGGCAGTTCTGTAGGAAACGCGATGACTTCGCACACATAGGTCGTGATCTGCCATACCTCAAAAGTTAAAGAAGTGTTCCACACCATACTCACCTTCCGGTAGAGGCTCCTCTCTCTTAAAGGACGTAGTAGTGCTCATCGTGGTTCTCTGCCTCGTCTTTTATACTTATTCTAGCACAAGTACTGGGACCGCAGTAGCGGGCTGACGCATGTAAGTCAATGCTTGAACAGACAAACCCACGTTTGTACCAGGTGAGTACCAGTGACACTTGGCACAAATGAATTTACTAAATGTCAGAGTGCGGTGGCATTCTGCGAGTTTGCGAAGGAAAGAGTTCTTGACGTATATGTGGATTAGTCAGAAGCTCGCGTTCACCACTGGCGTGTAGTGCGCAGTGATTAACAAAAGAAATTCTAAGAACAGCACACGCTTCAAGGAATAAACTGCGTATTTTACTAAGGGACACAATTTTTACGTGTGCACTAGTGCTGTACCAGTGGTGACCTGGCTACTCAAACCAGGGGTCTAAACTACATCACATCGATGTTCTATTCTGTATAATGCTATGATAGCGCCTTTATCATTGTGGACGAAAGAGACGCTATAGGGAAATATGTTGAACGAGAATGAGATAATAGTTTTGTGTCACCAACAGTTTACTAATCCTTGGGAGAACAGGGCAGACGTAAGTTATAAAATGCCGAAATAAGACATTGGAGCAGCGCCCGTCATCCCTCTCCGCGGACCGTGGATACGTTTTTGAAATGACGCCGGCTCATCAATTCATAGGACTCGATTACTGCCTGTGATTGTAAATAAAAATGAAATAGATAAATTTCTCGGGTTTTATATATAAATGGAACCATGCATTTTTAACGAACAATTCACAGAAGCGATAAATATAATATTTCACATTTTACAATGTCGCCGTTACAATATCCGCATCCCTCGTGACCGCGGATGCAAATTTGGCACTCAACCTATTAAAAATTTATAATGATGCATCTGTTCACGTTGAGTGTATTATAACACAGATTACACTAGGTGTTCTAAATGTTATCTCATATGTCCCTACGATAAATGAAAGCTGGGACGTTGATTTTAAGTGTGTTTTGTTGAATGGTTGCCTCCTTCAGACATTTCATGAGATGGCATGTTCTACTAAATACCAAAAACAACTATGCCGAGTCCGGCTTGTAGCAAGAAGCCGACCATATGTTGTTTCTTTTTAAAAAGGTTTTTCAGTATGCATCGCGCGATGTAAACAACTGCACACCAGGCAGACAGCACGATGGTATTTTCGTCATCATTATTACGACAAGAAACAAAATATAAAACGCGATTAGTCCCCCACGTTTGAAGGCACACTCCAATTCATCCAGGACTTTCTTTCAAGCTTTTTCAGAAACAGAAGTTTGAAAAAGGCAGCTTCAGAGCAAAGCATGCGTACTGATTGCACTCAAGCTACATGCAAGGAGTGCGTATGTACCGTAGCATAAGATCCTTTTAAAAACTTCATTAGGCATTGCTTGTTATATGGCCTATTTATTTACGCAGTTAGCGCACTTTACATGGTGATGCTACCAGTGATGAGGACTTATGTATTGAGCAGTTTTTTAAGCAATATATTAGCGCAGCTTCCACTTGTGCAGAAAGAATAGCCAAGTAGCTATGCTGATGGGCACTTGGCTGGTCCGGGTTTGCCTTCGTCGCAGTCGCATTCCATTGTCATCTGCGGCTTCGGGAAACACCTCGCGAAGCACTACGAGGCCTTCCAAACACTTATGAAAGCTTCACATCACTAAACCATTAAATGTTACCCATCTTTGTGAATCTCCCACTGATGTTATAATTTTTATGACACACAGGGTAGGAAACTATTCAGCCGCTGTGGAAGGTGTAGCATGACATAGCTTATAGGTTCCTTGCTTATTGAAATGCGTAACAGTGCATGCTGAAGTACAGGAGGTTGCTGCACAAGAGCCGTCCGTATAAATATGTATGTATCCTGGATACCGCATATCTGTCTGATACAGCGCTAGTTGTTGTGCAGCCTGATTAAACATGAAGCAAGGCAGCAAGTTGGGCGAGTCGGTATACTGTCATGGTGGAACAGCGCGCACAAACAAGGACCGAAGACAAGGAAAAACGACACGAGCGCTGACTAACAACTGAAATTTTATTGAAATGACAGCACATATATAAAGGAGGAAACAGCACGTGAACCATAATGGTCATGATAGAAAAAGCGCTTATCCGCTTTTTCTGTCTCAGGGCGCTTTTTGACTCAGGCCGCTCACTTGTCAAGTGCATGTTTGCTACAATTAATATTGCTCCTGCAGCTGCGAGCCTCACTTTGTATAGCATTACAGTTTCTTGCTATCGCATTCATTGCTTCGCCATTGCGGCGAAACTGTGACTTTTTTGTTGTGGCTGCGCATTTCATGTGCCGCAAAAATGGGTTCAGGGACCCCCTGGAATCCATTTAAAAACCACTGGTGCCCTCTGGTACCCCCATTTAATAAACTGTGTCTTGAAGCTTTTGAAGGGTAACGAAACAATAGGACCGTGATGATACTGATAGTATTCTTCTAGCCTACTGGTGTGGAACGCTGAGTCGAAGTCATCACTTCTCTTGTGCTCCCGTGGTCAACAAGAAGGCTGCACAAGATACCTCCGGAGGAGGTCGACGGAACAGGCATAGCCTCTGTAGCCACTTTTGATTCATGTCGACACCCCGCCATAAAAGTTTCCGATCACACTTACAGGAACGTATGACACATACGTAAACTCGAGATATATATGTATTTGATCAAGATGAGTGAAATGGATGAGGCTCATTGTTCTCTTCTGCTTACCTGATGCGTCAGTGCGACTAGGATGCTTACATAGATGTACTGCGAGTGGAGTTCGGTGACCGACGGTGAAGACTACGATGATCGTTTGTGGTGGTGACGTTGGTGAGGGCGATGATAATCATGATGATAGTCTTGAAATTGTTAAATGCGCTCAACCGCATGTCAATGCTTCTTTACTCGTCCAAATTTTTTCAACGTATTTCTTAACGCGAACTAGGCATTTATTTCTTCATTTGCACATATTTCGAACTGCAGCTTGTATACTGCATGGAGTAGGCTAATTGGTCTGCAATTCTTTAACTCCCTTATTGTGTCACCTTTCTTGCGTGTTAGATTTGTTGGAGCGTTTTTCCAGCTGAGCGGTACACTAGATGTCCTGATACATTTCGTGAAGAGTGACGCCAGTTTTTCAAATATGACGTCTCCTCCGTGTTTGGACAAGTCGGCTGTTATGCCGTCTTACGCTCCCGCTTTACCGCGGGACATACCTTTGACAGCTTTTCTGATATCGTCAGTAGTTATACAGGGAACTTCACTGTTATTCTGCGATTTTATTTCTGCTAGAGTTGCATGGTCTGTGTGAGATCTCCACAGTCCCGAGTGGAAATCTTCTGCTACCTTCACTATTTCGTTGCAGTTGTTCATAACGTTAAGGTTATCTTTCAGCGCATCCGTTTTGTTTTGTCCTAAGTGCAGTTTTTTTTTGCCTGGTTTGGTGTTCGTACCTTTCTTTACTGCACTCTCGCTTTCTCTAAGGTAAAATGACCTTTCTTGTTATTGCCTGGCTTTACTGACCAGCTTTGATAATTCTGCGAATTCTATTTCATCTTCCGACGCAATCACTTTCAGCTGCTCCCGTTTTTCTTTAAATGTTTAGTGGATTCGGACAACTAGCGTCTGGCTTTGTTGGTTTGCTCCCGACCTAATCATTGTTAGGACGTACACTTTCGTTATGGTTTGGTTTACTTCTTCTGAATCTTGTTTTTTGTTCATCGAACGCATCTAATGTCTTTGCTGTTTTTTACAAAAGCAATTTCTGCTAAAATATGAGCGACGCTCGACTTCAACCAACCAAGAGAACAAGCTGGTTTTAGGAAAGGTTACTCAAAATTTAACCACAGCCATGCTAGCAACATAGTAATTGAAAAGTTCTGTGAATATAACAAGCTTCGCTATATGGCGTTCATAGACCACGAGAAAGCATTGAATTCCACAGAAATGCAAGCAACTCTAGAAGTTTTGCATCGTCAAGGGTGCCTGACGTATACATGCAAATCATCAGTAATACCTGCAAATATAGCACAGCCAGACTACTCATACTTGAAAACTGCCGAAAAATTTCGATCAATAGACAGGAAGATACATTCTCCCAGATGTTATTCACTGCATTCCTAGAAGTGCTCAAAAGTATAGAATGGGAAGAAAAGGAAATTAGAATAGAGGGAGAACATATCAGCAATTTAAGGTTTGGAGACGATATTGTGCTCTTTAGCAATGATGACGAACTACAAGATATGATTAGGGACCTAAACAGGAAAGTTTTAAAATAGGACTAAAAGTGAATAGGCAAGTCTATGTAAGGGCAAATGAATATGCAAATCAGCAGTGCAACTAAGGAAGAGGAATTTAAAATTAACCATGAATCTTTAGAATGTGTCAACGAATACGTATATCTGAAGTGGTTTTAACACAGACACCTACTCATGAGAAGAAAATACTCCATAGAATAAGAATGAGATGGAGCGAATTAGGGATACATTCCCAAAACATAACTGCGAACTTGCCACTGTCACTAATAGGAAATGTTTCTAATCACAGCATTTTCCCAGTACTAACGTGCGGTGCAGAAACTGGAGGTTAACTAAAACTGATGACGATTTCTGGCTTTTAACGTCCCGAAAACAGCTCTGATTATGAGAGACGCCGTAGTCGAGGTCTCCAGAAATGTCGACCACATGGGGTTTTTTAACGTGCGCTGACATCGAACAGCACACGGGCCTCAACATTTCGCCTCCATCGAAAACCGAGGAAAGAGTCGAGTGTTTTGCAATCACCTTAGTGCCGTCTAGGGCACAGGGACGAGAATACGGGCTTATAGGCGGCGCAACATGCACTTCGATAGCATTTTCGATGGCGGGCTGCCTGGCGGGCTATTACCACCAAAACGAAGGCATTAGATTCCCTCGTTTCGGTGACACTTCAATCTTATGTATACTCTGCCAATAGCAGGAGACTGCTGCTGCACGAACATGTCTCTAGGAACGTTAAACTCGATGAAAGCAGTTGTGCAGTCGTTGTTAAATCAATGTTATGAATTTGGCAGATCCGACCCCGACACCTCAGGAAGCATGTTGCTACTGGTAACTCCTGACAAATCTTGTTCGTGGAGTACCAGCGTGACCGTCTTCTCAACATCAGTGGACAGTGATGATTCCGTGAAGCTGGCAGCCCGACTGGCGGCGATCTTCCTCCTTGCCGGGTCTGTGAAGCGCAGTGTGGTCTCCCAGTCCTCGTAGGTTTGGAGTCACACCGGCCCACCGGGAGGGAGAGTAGACGGACAGACCAGGAGTATGTGCGTTAGGTTTGCCCTCGGTGCATTGCACAGAGGGCAGAAAGGTGGTGTGGGTCGGTAGTGAGAAAGGTGGGAAGGGGTTGGTAATGTTCGCGTTTACAGATGGCGCCACAGGTGTACGCATAACTTGTTGCTAGGCGAGTTGGTTGGAATCATAAGAAGACATTATTAGCTCAAACAACGAAAAAAGGAGTTAGAAAGAAAGCGACTGGAAACAACCGGTCGACCGCTAAACTTCAACTGACTTTATTCGAACAGAAAAGCCAAGAATTACAACGTATGCGCATTCGTGCATGAGTGTCGTCAAAGGCGAAATTAAAATACTGAATTTAGCAGATGTGTTTCATTCTCATACAAAAAACTGATGTCTCACTAATACAACTCGCGCCTCTCTTCTTTATGTGATATGGCTCCACAAATTCCCTCTCCAACGTATCACCACTCCTCCCAATTATCTTGGTCTCACACAATATTGGCTCACATACGCAGGTCTTGCAGTGCGCAGGTAAATGCGTCACGCCTTTGTTTACTGCAGATAATTCGCGCTCCCATGCTCCGACATTCATACATCTGCTCTTTTTGGCCACATATTTTTTCCCACATGACATCGGTATTTCATACACGACGCCTTTCGTGCAAGCCACGTACTACATGGTGTGCTTTCTCCCGCATCCAAAATTTTACGTCAACGCGCTCAATGCGCGAACACAGTCCAACCAACTTGGGTGGCGCTGAGAAAACAAGAGGCACACCAAACCTGTTCACGAGTTTCTTCATGTTGTGGGAAAGATTATGGACGTAAGGTAGCACTCCAGGCTTGCAGTGATACCTGACGCCCTCAGCGGCACCCCGCAGCGGTACACCTGGGGGCGTCAGCTGCGTCAGCTACGTTTGAGGTTGCAGCTACGCTTCAACCACCGTAGCTGCAAGGATAAAAGAGAACACATTCTGGATATATCCTGTGCCAGGGAGTCTGGAACTCAGCACGATATATATCAATATCCGCACGAGTCATATATCAATATCCTTCAAACATGGATAAGATTTCGAAGTCATTAAAGCAGGGTTCACCAGTCGAGGTTTGGCTGTACTGAGGCGCGGACTGGACAGTAAGGACTGTTGCGAACCGTCTCTACTCAACCACATAGCTGGCACTTTTCAGATCCGCGACGGTAAACAAAAATGCAGTAAAGGAAATTATTAGGGCAAATTACATTATGGCTTTTAACAGCAAACACTGACAGGCGTTGGTCCCGGGTTCGAACACCGGCCCATGACGAATTCTTCGGCAACTAGGAAGCTTTCATTTCTGAGGAATCCGTATAGATTTCCTTGTAGCCTTGTGCTACAAAACGGGTGGATGCTAATTTGTCCCTTTCATAAAGGTCACTCCACCTTGCGGGTTTTCGCAAACTCATTTGCCATACGAATGTTCGCATACATCGCATTAACTAAACTGCCAGGAGAGCACCAAGACCGTGGCATGTAAATCATGTCGCTCATAAAATGCATATCACGATTTTTATGTTGTGAGCTGTTATTTCTGTTCGTCATGCAGTCATGTTTTGGCATACCATTTTCGTATACATCCCATTATTGAAACGGCCAGGAGAGCATAAAGTCGTAGGCGGCTAGATAGATAGATAGATAGATAGATAGATAGATAGATAGATAGATAGATAGATAGATAGATAGATAGATAGATAGATAGATAGATAGATAGATAGATAGATAGATACGCTAAAAGTCGCCCAAGTTCGCTAAGAAATGCTTAATAGGGCAGAAAGTTGAGCGAGTTGGTAGTGGTCCATAGTAAGAAGAAGAGGCGTGCAAGACACGGACACTATGGGAAGTTAACAGTACGAACGCCGACTATCAAGTGAAGCAGAGCCAGAGGCGCCTTGTCGTTTGGGCAGAATCACGTGTGTTGGCAGTATTCCCCTAGAGCATCTAAGCCGTTGTTAAACTTTCACTCCAAGCATTCGAAAGTAGTAAAAAACGGAATAGCCTTCTCTTGTTTAAAATCAACCCTATCGAAGTCGTGCGTGCACCGTTTGACCATTAGCTTTAATACGCAGCTCGAGCGCCTCTTAGATGCAGGTTACCCTAGACTAGCCGTAGCTACAGTAGCTGAGCGTCTGAAGAAGTCGATTTCGACCGGAACGAAAGCTGTAGCAGAGAGTAACATTAACAAGAAAAGAGTCGTGAGTATTCCGTATATCCACGCAGTTTCGCACAGGCTTAGGAAAATGGTAAGTAGATGTGGGGTTAATGTTGCGTTTACGGCTCCCAATAGCTTAGGTTGGTTTTGTGCTGCCGTGCAGAGAAGAAATGAGCTGATGGAAGGAAACAAGCGAACAGATATCTCCCAGGTAAAGCACACAGCCAAAACTAATTTTACCGACCTGTGCATGGGTGTGGTTTATAAGATTCCTTTTAACTGTGGACCTTTTTATGTAGGGCAAACTGCGCATTGTATGATCAAAGATTAATTGAACATAGAAGGTCGCTATCAGGTGGATCGCCGTCTAATCTATCTTTACACTGCCAGGTCAGTAACTGCACGCCCGTGTTAGACGAAAGCGAGATCCTGTACAGACATAAGAATGAAGAGACGCGTTTAATAATTGAGGCCTGGCATATCAGTATTAGTGGAAGTGCGTGCGTGAGTCAGCCGTCGATTCGCTTAAACAGAGAAGAGATAGAATGCCTTAGCAGTTGTCTAACGCGTAGACCGCACGTGTAACCGTTTGACAGGTGGCGCTACCGTTCCTGAGCATGCGCAGATAAGTTACGTGGCTTCTTTCTTCTTCTTGTGTCCGTGTCTTGCATGCCTCTTCGTCTGACTATGAAGAAATGGTTCGCATTTAAAACGGAAGGACATGGGGGCATAACCAGTTGGCAGACCGGCTGGCTGGCGTTTGCCAATGCGGTACAGCCATGCAAGAGACAGCCGTCGGTGTGGCAATAGAGAAGCAACCTGACGTTGAGCAAAAATAAATATACATGTGTCACATAATGCGTATACCGTACTTGTGTCACTCAAGCAGCAGTAAGCATGGTAATCAAGCTAATCCTAGACAACCAGGAAAGCTAAGAATAATCAGCTGAACCTTAGCTAACGCTACGTATAGCCTGGCATAGCCGAGCTAAGCCACTGCAATTTTTTTATCGCTTCAATATTATAGCAGATAATTTGCATACAGAAAAAAAAGCAATTCGTGCAGCTCCCTTATGCACAGGGTTTCTTTATTATTTTAAAGATCTGTGTTGTGGATAACACCACGATGTATCCACTCTTATACGAGATAGGGCTTTTTGCCTGAAGAGGGGTCGTATATATGGCAATCTTTACAGCAAATTGGCCATGGTCCACTGGATGGTAGTGGGGCGGCGGGGGTCCCTTGGCATGTTGTTTTACCCACTGGGCACCTGCATGTGTAAGGTGTTTATGTACAGTTGAATCATAATGAAACAAAATTCCAGTGTGTAGTATTCATGACACACATTTTTAAGAAAGCCTGTGTTTTGCACAAGGTGAACATACTCTGTAGCTCGCGGGAAGCTGTGCTTGTTTTGTAGGCGTACGAAAAGTTCCCTTACTTTTCGCTACACGGATTCTGTTCACCTTTATATTTTTGGTTACCTGTATGACAGCCCTTGATCTGAACAACGGGAAAATTCTCTTTATCTGAAGACCGGGAAAATCTGAAGAACGGGAAAGGGTTGCTGCACACTTTCCTTGTGATGAGTGTGATCCAACTGTCCGAGTCCACGTAGTTTATTCAGTTCAAGTAAGAAAAACACCAAGCTATGTGTAACTCTTTCTTTGAGGAAAGTAAATGCCAAGACCAACCCAAGACCTTTGTGTTTGTGCCGGTCTCCCTTGTGAGTTAAACATACGCGTGTGGTTGTGTGGTCGGCATTGGCTCCGATGGTGTCGATTAGTTACGTCCTATAGATACCTGCGTGGCATCCCCGCAAAGGAATCGTGTATCAGAGAGACACGCTATTATTAGATGCGAAGCTGCTCTTTGAGTAGCATGTGTAACGCTGTCCCTCCGTCCGTACGAACGCGCCGCAACGCGCTCCCCTCGCCCGAGGTGTTGGAGTGGTGCCAAGTAGGTCACGCCGCCGCAGCGCGTTGACGTCACGCTCCCCTCCCAGTGCGCGCTGACGTCACTCTCTCCCTCGCCTGCCGCGCGCTTGCCGCAGCGCCCGCAGCTGCCGCCTCGTCCGTTCGCCCGCAACACCTGCCGCTACCGCCGCTCGCTACACCGCCGACTCGTCGGTTCACGCGCAAAAGATTAACACCATCTTCCCAAAGGGAACCCTGATGGGATGCGAAGCACCCGCGTTAGCGCCGTTCAACCCGTGACGCCACCCGTGCGCAATGCTGCTGCTTCGCATCCCATCAGGGTTCCCTTTGGGAAGATGGTGTTAATTTTCTTTCTTTATTCGTGGCGACACTTGGAAGTATCTCATGTTTTTGATGCGATGATAAATGAGTCATGTTGTGCAAACATTAGTACCACACCAAGGTCATTTTTCTACATACCAAGTCCACAGTAGGCGAGATTTCTATATACCATAGAACAAACCCGCACTTCTTGTGTAATGCTCTTATACCATTTTTCTGGAACCACTTCACTGAGTTTACCGTCGCATGAGACATACATGGTTTTCACCGCAAACACTTGTTTAGCACTTTTGGAAAGAGCACCTCAAATACAACACGCTGTTCCTCTTATATCTTCCTCTTATATGAGCCCAAATTTAAAATGAAGTTCGCTCTTTCGCGAGACAACGTCCTACCAATAAAAAGTTGCAATACGGGTTCGCAACAGTTCAATAACTGTTTCCGGAAGATGTTATGAGAAATGAACGCTGTTAATGTCATCTTTGCGGCAACCATGCCTGTGACGCCACGTTCTGTTCTTGTGCGTGGCCATATGTTCCATCCATTTGAGCGACGGATTGTCATGTCTTTTTGTTTCCGCCCCCAGAAAAGAGGTCGAAGACGCACATACCCTGCAATGGTCGATTTCCACAAAACTGGGGGCTGTTTTGCACCGGCATAAAACTGTGTAGCCGATTCGTCCGCGACTCAGAAGTACTCAGATAAATATGTGGGACTATTCCGAAGGCAATGCGAAACCATGGGAAGTACAGAAAGCTGTAGATCTTACGATTTCGATTGTCTGCGTGTGTTTGCATGTGTTTTTTCCTAAGCAAACACTGAGCACGGTTGTTGGATGTCGTGCAAACAGGTAAGGCAATGCCTGCGGAAACTTCAGTAGCAAAAAGTAATAGCATAATAGGCAATAGTTATGTCTCGTTCTCTCTTGGCATAGCTATTTTCAATACCTTCATTGTCAGTCACGCATTCATGCTCCTACACTGGCATTATACTGGCCTTTACTGGGTACGACATCGCTGAAGGGATGGGGCGCTTACTGCTGTTTTACTAACAGACTGCGGTGTAACGACACCACAGTCTTGGTGTTGTCCAGGTTACGTTCCTCAGTGCCTTGTCGTCGTGGGTTCTCGAAACTTGGCCGGCAGCCTTAGACAGGATGTTCCGTTTCCGCTCCTAAATGTACATGGATGCTCAGCGCGTGTTTCCTCTGCTACTGGCGGACTGCGACAAGGTTCTGTCATGGACACCATCGCAAGATGTGACGTAGGATATAGAAGACACGCACCGCCTCGGCAATGTTACTGGATGCCCAGCCTTCAAGGGTACTCGAACCTTGGCCGCACTCTCTTGCGCAGGCAGTTCCGTTTCCGAAAGTCCAAGGATGGCCAAGTTTGGTTCCCTCGGCTACTGGTGCCTGGCAATATGGTCCACATACAGATGCCCTCGCACAGTGAGACGCGGGATAATAAGCCAGACAAGCACCATTTCTATTGGGCACGGCGCCGCTGAAGGGATGGGACGATTACCGCTGCTGTATTTCCAGGTTACATTCCTCAGTGCCTTGTCGTCGTGGGTTCTCGAACCTTAGCCAGGCAGCCCTGGCCAGGAAGTTCCGTTGCCGTTCTAAATGTGCATGGATGGCCAGGGCGTGTTCTTTCTGCTACTGATGGACTGCGACATGGTTCTTTCACGGGCACCATCGCAAGATATGAAGCACTCGCCACAGAGACAAGCCAGGGTCCGCCTCGGCTTTGTTCCTTGGTGCCGTACCTTCGATGGTACTCGAACCTTGGCCGCGCTGTCTGGATCAAGCATTTCGGTTTCCGAAAGTGCAAGGATGGCCAAGTTTGGTTCCCTCGGCTAATGGATGCTGGCAATATGATCCCGACCCAGACGCTCTCTCAAAGTGTGACGCGGGCTATATAAGCCAGCCAAGCGCAGTTCTGCGCCGCTGAAGGGGTGGGACGCTTACCGCTGCTGTATTTCTTGGCTGGTTACCTCAAGGATGCTTCCAGTCTTAAAAGTAGCCATTATTGCCTCACTGCGCTGTCGTGCCCGACTGACCTACGTTATAAGGTGTTTCGTACACTGCTATTTCTTTCATGTCAGCGCCGGAAGTTTCCATCTTTGTTGTGGCTTTCACGTGACAACCAAACTTGGGCATCCCATCACTTTCGGAAACCCAGGCTCTTGTGTCGAGGAAACACTCGCAGTCGTACTTGAAACAGTGCGTAGGCTTGTAGTGTGTCACAGGACTATAATTGGAGAAATTGAGGGGCTAGAAGAAAAGCAGGTTGCTAGTGATAAAAAATCAAAAGCTTCGACGGAGAGAGCGATCACTACGGAAGCAAAGCTTCTTTCTAAAGTACCCCTCCCCCCCCCCCCTACCTTCCAACTTTGCTGATCGTGCTGTTGGTTCAATTGCTGACGAACTTCAAGCAGTGGGAGTTGTATGGAAACATCGTGCGACGGTGCAACTTGTTCTTTGGGATTCCTCACGAGCACAACGAAAGCTGGGCAATATGCACAAGGAAAGCTGGGCAATAGGCCTATTAAACATTCGTACACACACAACTGGAATACGCTTTATCAATGTGGTCTCCTCATCCACAATACAACATAGCCCGCTTCATAGCTTTAATATATACTTGCTACTCAAGCATCGCCAAAACTTAACGCGATATCGTTATTAATCACTTGGATTCCCGACGCCCTGTCACCCTTCTAGGCTTCCTCCATTAGTACTACTATAACTCGTGGACCAGTCGTCTCGCTTGAAATCTCTCCGCGTACGTCTTGTCTTCATAATCATCTAAGCTTGAGGTGCATTTTCGGCTGCATACATTCATTCAATAATGCTGCATTCCCGTGCGCCATCGCATTATGGAATAATCTTCCGGATGATATTGTTTCTTTAAAAGATCTTGCCAAATTTCGTGCGTAATTGCAAGTTTATATGTTCTCTTGACCTTGTATAACAATTGTATGAAATGCGAAGCATTTCTTAGCGAACTTCGGCGACTTTGAGCGTATCTAACTATCTAGCCGCCTAAGATTTTGTGCTCTCCTGGCCGTTTCGTTAATGTGATGTATACGAAAATTGGTGTGGCACAACATGACTGCATGGCGAACTAAATGACAGTCATAACATGAAAACCGTGGCATGCATGTCATGAACGGCATGATTTAGACGCCACGGTCTTGGTACTCTCCTGGCCGTTTCGTTAATTGGATGTACACCAAAATTGCTAGGGCACAACATGACTGCATGAAGAACGTAAATGATAGCTCATAAAATTACAATTATGACATGCGCGTCATGAGCGGCATGGTTTAAATTCCACAGTCTTGGTGTTGTTGCGGCCATTTCGTTAACTTCATATGCACCAAAATCGGTGTAGCGAGACAACAATGCAGATCCATTTTACGTTCCTGATGTCTGCTTCGCATTTCCTTGATTTCCACTGCACGTGGGATCTGCCAATTTTTTTACTCCTTTTTTCTCGTTTTGTATTTTACTGCTTTTCCTTATAGTACTTTTCCCCCTCCAATGTACAATTTTCTTGTTTCCTTTTCGATGCAGTGTCTTTGATGCTTTATGTGCGGAGATTGTACTGTGACCCCCCACCCCCGACTCAATGCTTGTCCGGTGCCTGTAGGGTACCATGAATAAATAAATAAAATGAGCGTGACCGACACATGTCAGCATGTACATGACATTCAACCCATTACAAGTCAGTTTCAAGAGGACACTTATGGCATATTAGGCCACACTTTCGTTACCTCTTTATAACAAACGACAACACAGAGCGGTATTCTAATTTCTGCACCCGTAATAACTTAGCATTTCATTTCCTTCATCTTACACCGTTTGAAGGCTGGCCTTACGTACCTATTATATGGCCATGCACATAAACATGACGCCATACGTACCCCTTGATTACAACAGTATGTCCGCTTGAGCTGCATTCAATCAAAACACATGGGACTGCGAGGGCCACACCTGCTCCTGCCGGGATTACGTGACCGAAAGCAGTGCAGTTGCCTACACCTGAAATATAATTGAAAGGAACGTACACAATATTCCTTGACGGAAGAAAGAAATACACGTATTACGAAATGTAAGAAAGGCTATCGTCCACGGCTCTACGCTTCAGTTCATGCCTTTACATCATACTAAGCAGTGATGTTTCGAAAACCTCCTTTCTGAAGCGTCAATACCTATGAGTTATTGACTCCAACATACGCCGTTCGCTCCGCTGTCAGTGTTGCACCGGCTGCATCTATGTGATGCTAGTCTTCGGAGGAAGTCGATAAGGCGGCGGTGAGTCGCCGCAACAATGCCCGATTCCTTAGTGACAGTGACTCAACAACTGCTTCGAAGCGAATAGGGTTGGCAGAGTAGTCTTGTCATTATGTCCCATGACGCGCCATTCCCACTTGGTATTTTACTCTGAACAGCTTTCAATCGTATGTAAACGGTGATGAAAGCGCCCATGCAAGTGGTGAAGTTTCCAAGATCCGAGTGCGGGCTAGACTAGGCGATGGTTCACACGAGAATAATATCCCTTCAGCATTCACCTCTGAATAAGACCACTCACACACTACGATATTTGCGAGCGTTACTGCTTAGGCTGCCAAACACTACCACCTTTGGAGCGTCCGTCAACGCTCTGGCGCGAGGTTCTATGGCGCATCCTGCAAACTCGCACTTTTCACACCCCTGCCAGGAAAATTCACCAGGAAGTGTACCGTGGCTCTTCCTGCTCGTTGTCGTTTACCAGCAGGGGCAACCCCTAACTACATTATGTGGTAGTTTAGGAATCCCCCGTCCGCCCTAATATCGGTAGGCATTTAGGCAGTCAGGAGCTGTGGCAGGCTACCATGAGCAGGCCCATCTCTGCTGAGGTAGTCGAGGAGGCCCACGGCGATTAGGATCCTGCACCTTCTTCCAGATGATATTTTCCTTCACATGCGATCAAGTAATCTCTTCCTCGCTTTCTCTCTCTGTTAGAGCGCACTGTACATAGTTCTACGCATCTGGAAATTCCCGCAAATATCAGAGGCCCGTGTACTGTGCGATGTCGGTACAGGTTAAAGAAACTCTAGGTGGTCTAAATTTCCGGAGCGCTCCACTACGGCCTTTCTCTCCTCTCTATCTCTTTCCCCTTCCCTCACCCCCACGGACGCTTAGCCGTGCTCCCTACATGGGATGCAGAAATCAGCGTCCTTTCCTAACCGAACCACAATCATCATCATCATCAAACTGATGTCATTCGAAGCGCTTCGCGAAACATTAGTTGTGCTGCAAGAAACCCGAGCTCCTATTCGAGTTCACTATAGGTCGGGCACGATACAGCTCTGCACGGGACAGAGTGCAATCGATGGCAATCGAGGATAATCCGATGGACATAACCCGCAGAAACCTACCTAGCAATACTTCGAATAGCATTCCAGTGTGTGCTGTAGTAATAATTGCTTCGCCATGTTGGCAGGACTGCGCAGTTCATCAGCGAAATTGTTGAAGCGTCCAAAGCCTCCGGTTGGTTCTAAGATGTCATCGCCGTGAAGTGGTCATCAATTGGGAGCGTGTGCATTTGTTCGATAAAATGCCCAGTGTGCCGCTTTTGCGCTCGCATCTCGTTCTTCTCTTACGCTCATGCCTTCACCCTGCGACTACATAACGGAGTAGACGGTTCATCAGATTTCCTCCTTCTCTTGCGCTCATGCCCTTAGTCCGCTACCACTTAAATGCGCAAGCATTTCATCAGAAGATATACAACTATTTCATCACAACGCTGACTGGTACATAAAGCTTGACGTCGCCGCGGCAGGGAGACACGTGCAACTGACACACGCGCAATGAAGTCTTAAAATGTTCAAAATGCAAAGAACAGGCGGTGCAAAACACGGACACAGGGTAACAGAAGTGGACAACAGGAACACCGACTATCAGATGAAGCAGAACACCGAGGCGTTCGCAATGGATGAGGTTTAAAAGATTCTTCTCAGGTGCAGTGCAGGTTAAAAAACCCCAGGTTGGCAATATTTCCGTAGCCCTCCACTACGATGCCTCTCATAATCAAAGCTAGTTTTGGGACGTAAAACCCCCGAAATCCGTTAAGATTCCTCTTAGCTGCGGACGTTTCTTACGTAGGGAGAACAGCGCGTTGCATTAATCAGAGATTATTTGAACATATAAGATCGCTATCTGGTGGAACACCGTCTAATCTATCGTTGGACTGCCGGGACTGTGACTGCACGCCCAAGTTAGACGAATGCGAGATTCTTTACAGACATAAGGATGAAGAAACGGGATTAATGGTTGGGGCCTCGCATGTCAGTATTAGTGGAAGCGCGTGTGTGAGTGAGCCGTCGATTAGCTTGATTAGCGAAGAGATGGACTGCCATAACAATTCTCTCTCGCGTAGACCGGTACGTGTAACCATTTGACAGGTGGCGCTACAATTTCTCACCATGCGCAGATAAGTTGTGCGTCTTATCTTTTTCGGCTCTGCGCTCTGCTTCAGTTAATAGTAGGCGTTCGTGTTGTCCACTTTTCTTCCCTTGTGTCCGTGTTTTGCGTGGATGTTTTTTGCGTTATGAATAATTATCGACCCGCTCAGCATTCCGTCCTTCTGAATATCTTCATTTACGCCTTCACCCCTTAATGTCTACGCCTTCAAGTTGTTGACGCTAGCAGCTTGTCTTTCGAACATTTCATGCAATGGTACTCCAGGCTGTGTTCAAGAGAATTGTTTTAGATGCGGAGCATCTCTTGCTCGCGGGTATGTCACGCGTCAACTGGCGTCCGCACTCACGCTACGCATGTGCGACTCTCTTCTCCCTTCCCTCTCTCTAACAGCTGCTGCAATAAATAAAGCGGGTAGAAAGGGCGCGCGCACGGCGTCCGCCCGCACTCACACTACGCATGCGCGACTCTCCTCTCCCTTCCCTCTCTCCAACAGCTGCTGCAATAAATAAAGCGGGTAGAGAGCGCGCGCGCGCTTCGCTTCTGTGGTATCTTCGAAAACACTGCAAACCTGTAAACACCGCCGTTAAATCCACCGTTGAAACTCCCAGCGATGCTCCGAATCACCCATAGTCCCCGAAGGGGACTATGGGGTGAGAACATAAGATTACACAATCTCCCCGAAGGGGAGATTGTGTAATCTTATGTTCTGAAAACATTCCCTTTTTCTGAAATATTCGTAACTCTCCTCTACACATCCCGTCGTAATAAATTCTTTTTGCAAACTAAAATGCACTTCAACTGGAAGGCAAGGCCCCTCAACGGTCGTCTAGTAGTCATGGCAGTCGGCTTCTGATCCGACGGTCGCGTGATCGAATGCCGGCTTCGGCGGCTGCATTTCGATGGAGGCTAAATGTTGAGGCCCGTGTGGTGTGCGATGTCAGTGCAGGTTTAAGAACCCCAAATGGTCGAAATTTCCGGAGATCTCCACTACGGCGTTTCTCATAATCAGAGCTGGTTTTGCGAGGGTAAACCCCACAAATCAATCAGTGAAGCGGAAGGCGAGGTCCAAAAATTCGAAAGTAAAAGCGGCCACCAAATTACCACTGTCACAAGGCGACACGCACTTTTAAGTAGTAGTCAGAGATATTAGTTGATGTGATTATGCTCACCGAATGGGTGTCTTATAGGGCACATCGTATTGTACTTCGGTTTGGCGACAACGCCTGCGACAGGGCTTGCAACGTTTGTTATGTACGCTGCAAAAATAACCACAGCTACCGCAATCTTCATGGTAATATAGAACTTGGCTCCTGTTAAAACATAGAGAAAGAAATTCTTATTATAACCACGCAAAACGACAATCCTAATGAGCCCTTGCCATCTTCCGCAGTTAAACGTTTCCGCTAGCGCGGTTACGACTTCCTTTGTACGTGTAGCAGATTGTGCCAAAACACTCGTCGCAAAGTTCCGCGACAAATTTTCGCTCATCTTCGGCGCTCGCCTATCCTGCTTCTCAAATATTAAGCCAACTTTCAGGCTAAGGACACTTTCCGAACACTTGTATAATTTTCGTGTATTCTCTGCGGCGATATCTCCGGAAGAGGCAGGTACCTTTCCCTTGATCCGTATTATTTTCCACCTGTGTCTCTACGCTACGCGACAGCTGATTTCCGACTACAATTGCGACATGTGGTTTTAATTTGATATCAATGATGATGCGTGGGCAGTGGGCGGGCGCACACGAAAAAATTATTGGTCTTTCCTATGCTTGGCATACGTGTTGCCAGCAGCTTGAGCTAACTAAAGGCGCTCGTGTGCGACTGGAGTATTTATTTATTTATTTATTTATTTATTTATTTATCTATTTATTTATTTATTTATTTACACTGTGGCGCGACGTGTTCTACGGCAGGAATGCGTATAGAAGCCGCGCACAAAAGTGTAACCAACCGCAATGAAAACTAACCGAAAAAGCGGGCACACAAGCTGATTTAAACGTAATGCCACCAACCAACGGTTGCGGGTGTTCTAGGTATTTATGTTATGGATTAGGACGACATTGCTGCGGGGAGGGCATGAACTAAAATACGATTTTACTTGGGACGCATAAGTACTCAGTGTAACATACGAACATACTATGCGCAGGCATAGTATATGTTTTCATTCTTAAGCTCTCGTGACACCGCGTCGTTTAGTACGGTGCGGACCTGCATTTAATGCTGGAGACGCCAGAAAAAGAATGCTTTGAAGCGCGCAAAAGCGGCGTATATCTATTTATGTATTTGTTTGCATAACACCGGGGAAATAATG
>JABSTT010003861.1:0-24825 GCA_013339685.2 Hyalomma asiaticum | reverse complement strand
TTTTCTTCTTAGTATCGTTCGTGATATCAGCGACCCCCCGTCCGTTTTCTGACCCACTCGGCTGTCTTCCTATCTCTTAGAGTAACACCTATCATTTTTCGTTCCATCGCCTGCTGTGTGGTTCTTAAGTTCCTCTCTAGCTTCTTTGTAATTCTCCCTTATGTCAGTACTGGCAAGATGCAATAGTTATTAGTTTCCGCTTGAGTGATGGTGGTAGGTTTCCGTTCATGAGTTGGGAATGTCTCCCGTATGCACGCCATCCCGTGTTTATTCTACGGTGGATTTCTCTTACTTGGGCGGGTGCTCCTGTCAGTAGCTGTTCTAGATATAGGTATTATTCTATGACTTCTGATGCCTGGTTTTCGGTCGTGAAGACACATCTTTTCGCCGTGCCACTTAGCATTATCTTCGTTTTCTGCATGTTCATCCTTAATCCTACCTTAGCGCTTTCTTGGTTTAAGTCTTCAATCATCTTTTGCAGTTTCGTCGCCATCATTGCTAAAGAGTACTATGTCGTCTGCAGATCGTAAGTTACTCAGATAATCACCGTTAATCCTTAGCCCTTTCTCGTCCCAGTCTAGGCTTTTGAAGATTTCTTGCAAACATGCAGTAAATAGCACTGGAGATTTTATCTTCTTGTCTGACACCTTTCTGTATTGTGATTTTCCTGCTTTTCCTAAGGAGGAATAGGGTGGCTGTAGAACCTTTGCAGATGTTGGCTATTGTGTTTACGTAGCTATCACATATTCCTTGATGGTATAATGCTGCCAGAAGTGATGGTATCTCTACCGAGTCGAAAGCCGTATAGAAGGGTTTGTTGTATTCAGCAGATTTCTCGATTACTTGATTGATCGCATGTAAGTGGTCTATGGTGGAGTGTCCTTTTCTGAACCCTGCTTGCTCTCTTGGTTGATTAAATTGAAATGCGGCCCTTATTCTGTTTGAGATAACCTTTGTGAATATTTTGTAAAGTGCCGAGAGTAGACTGATCGGCCTGTAGTTTCTCAAGTCTAACATCTCCCTTCTTATGTAATAGGAGAATGTTTGCATTTGTCCAGCTGACTGACACACTTGAAGTTTTGAGGCATAGTGTGTATAGTGTCGCAAGCTTTCTAGTTAGGAGGTCTCCTCCATCTTTGATCAAGTCGGCGGTTATGCCGTCTTCTCCAGCAGCCTTTCCGCGGGACATGCCCTGAATTGCTTTTCTAAGCTCGTCCGCAGTGACGCATGGAATTTTGGAGTCCTGCTCGACATTTAATACTCTCATGGTGGGGAGACTCGTATTTGAGCTGCATAGTTCTGAACAGAGATCCTCGGCCACCTTGGCTATATCACTGATGTGAGCAAAGCGTTCTTTCCCGCAGAAAGCTTCCTTTTAGTTGTTATGATGCTGACTCCTTTTCTGATGGCTGCTTCTATTTCTTTCACGTTGTGGTTACGTATGTCCCTGACTTTACTATTATTGATGAGATTAGACAGCTCGGCAAATTCTATCTTGTCTCTTAAGTTAGTTATTCTCATTTGTTGGCATTGTTTGATTAAATTTTTAGTAGATTCAGAGAGGTTATTCACATCTTGTCTCAGTGCTTTGCCCCCAACTTTAATTTCTGCTTCAGTGATCAGCTTAGTAATGTCTTCGCTCATCTTCTCTATATCCCCATCTTCTTCCTGTCCTAGAGGCTCATACTTGTTCTTAAGGGCAATTCTAAATTCTTCTGTTTTCGCCCTGACGCCATCGAGGTTGGCCTGTTTCCGCGTGATGAACTTTGTCCTGGCTCGCTATAGATTGAGGGTTATCTTCGCCCTTACTATTCTGTGGTGACAAATTTCTACATTATTAACTACTTCCGTGTCTTGTACTATGCCTGGATCACTGCACATTATGAAATATATTTTGTTTTTCGTTTCTCTGTTGGGGCTTTTTCACGTCCACTTCCTTTTCTTGCGTTTCTTAAAGAAAGTATTCATTACACGGAGGTGATTTCTTTCTGCGAACTCCACTAGAATCTCTCCTCTGCTATTTCTATCTCCTTCTCCGTAGTTCCTGACTGCCTGTTATCTTAGTTTCTTTCCTAATTTCGCATTGAAGTCCCCCATAACAATCGTATATTGGGTGTGTACCTTGTTCATTGCTGTTTCTACAGCCTCGTCATTGTGGCTGATCATTGGTGTATAATCTTGTACTGGTTTTAGTTTGTATCGCCTATTTAATTTTATCACGACACCTGCCAGCCTTTCATTGATCCTATAGAATTCTTGAATGTTACCCGCCATGTCTTTGTGTATAAGGAATCCCACGCCGTACTCGTGCTTATCTGGCAGTCCTCTGTAGCAGAAAACATGCCCTTCATTTAAGCTATAAGTATCCTTCTCCTGGTTTCCTAACCTCGATAAGGCCAATGATATCCCAATTAATACCCCTTAATTCTTCTAGTAGTTCAGCTAGTCTGGCTTCGCTTGAAAGAGTTCGTGTGTTAAGAGTTGCTACGTTTAATTTCCAATGACAGCCTGTCCGAGTTCAGAGGCTTTTGAGTCTTTTGTTCCCATACCCGTGTGGTCGCATCCGCGACTAGAAGCTCCGTTGATGCCGCCGTAAGTCCAAGGTTTGGTTGGTTCGATCACTTGGGAGGTGTTGGCCATGGTGTTGCACTAGGGAGGCCAGTTCCTGTTCTGGTGCTCAGGTGAGTTACGCAGATGAGCCATGATGGTGGTGGGAGCCCGTATGCATCATTTGTCCAAATGCTTCATCGGGGGAGGTGTTGCAGTGTGTGGTTAAGTCAGGCGAGGGTGTAATTGTTAAAGGGAAGCAGGGGAAACGAAAGAAGATATCTCAGGAGCGTAGAGAAAAGACAAAAGATACAGAAAAAAACATTTGCACTCGAGGATTCGAACTCGGGACCCCTTGGTCTAACTACGAAAGCATGGCCAAGTCATCTGGGTTGCCGGGTTGCCGATGTGTTTAAGAACAGATTCCTGCTGCGCCCTCTCACGAATTGTGATGCGATGAATTTCAACATGTCCACGATGCAGCACTTTCGCTGATTTTAAATACCAGGAAGGCATGGCTAATTGTCTCGACTGCGTCGCGTCTGTTTCTGCCATATCCCTCGTGCCATCATGCTTAGTTTTGACAGTGCGCGTCTTGTCTTTGTCTTTCCCTTTTTTCTCTCTCTCCCGCTCTCTCTACTGCGGCAAGGTGGTTGTCTCAGGAAGATAAAAAGAGGGAGGGTGGGGGGGAGGAGGGCGTAAACCAAGAAGTGGGAAAAGGATACGTAGCAACCTAGCTCGCACTCACAGAAGCGCCGTGATAATAAATTCTGTGTCCGTTGATCGGCGTCAGAGCCTGCGTTGCAATATGTTGAAAGCAGTTGCTGAATTCTCGGGAGTGCTACGGCCTTGTAATTAAAGAGAGAAGCAAAACTTCTCCTTTCATTTAAGTGCAGTTGCTACACTACATATAATTTGCCCTATGCCTTCCTTGGCCTCACTGCGAATGGGATTCATTACATTGTATCAAACAAACAAGCCCTTGATCAATTTCCCTCTCGTCATACATGTACACAAGCACCCCCGCATACACACCTTTTCACACTAGAAGGCTGTCCCCTGTCAAGGGTTTCCTTGAGCGGGCAAACATGTTACTTCTTTTACACTCTGAAACCAAGTTACAATGACCATTGTGATGTCATTTATATTTTTTCCCTTCAAGAAATGGAACCTTGATGGGCACACCAATCAGTGGTAACTTCTGAGTATCATGTTCATGTGGTGGCCTGTACAGTGAACGTAATCAATGCCCTGATATTTTCGCATGCCTCAGGCATTGTTTCGGCATTCAGAGACGAATAGGTGGCTTCTGCAGTGAAAAGGTCTAAATAATGGTAGCATTTTACATTTATTGAGCTTTACATTTACTGCACAGCAGCACTGGTGCTTTTTGTGATTAAATACACAATGTTTTTTACGCAATTATGGTTGCCCAGTTCCATTTTACACCTTCTTTTTCCTGCAGAAGTGCCATAATTACAAGGAGCTTTCCCACTTGGCAGAGAGATCAACATTACTCAAGAGAGAAAACTCCAGTAAAGGATTGAAGAAAAAGACCCATCTCATCTGCAGCACGAGCGAGCATTGCTGCAGTGATCACAAAGTATCGGACAGAAATAAGGTTCCTGCATTTTCACAATGATCCATTGGCCTGCTGGCTTTTCTGAAACTGCGAAATCAAGTATTTATGGCAGACAGTGATTCAAGGGTTAATTTAGAATTTTGATATAACGGAAGAATTTTTTGGGGGGTGTGAGGATTCAAATGGAGGGGGGTGTATAAATCCCGGCATTTGTGACATTCCACTAGATCACATGCACACATTATGGGACAACTTAAAATAGTGCTGCGAGGACTAAAGGCCGTCATATGTCACATGGGTGGTAATGCGTAACTTTCCGAGGAAATTAAATTTAAGCAGGGTGAACAAATGCTTTACATCTAATGTGAAGCAGTTGTAGGTATAGTGCTTAGCAAATGAAATACGGTACTCGGACCACGTGGTGGCCAGTGCACTTTGTGCTACTGGGGCGCACTGGGTGATCACAGAAAGACCTAGCTGAATCAACACTTCAAAGAGTGTCCAACTTTCTCCGAGCACTGCAACAAATTAGTTCAGTGTCCCCAGTGCAAAGCTATGACTTAGAAAGCATTGGCAGCCATGTGCTCCGAGTATAGAGTTTGGCAGCCATGTGGCAGCCACGTGCTCTGTGTATCGAGGTGAAGCAAGAAAAAGACAAAAAAAATAAGGCGAAAAGCGCGAAGCTGTTTGTCCTCTCCAAGGACTGCTGCTTCCTGATAGGGAAATTCATGGTTCAGGCTGCCAGCATAGTTTCTAGTGGTGCAGAGGGGTTCTATGGTCACGCAGCGATACGTGGCAGTGTGGAGCATCATCCTCTCCTTTTGGCGCATGATGCATATGAGAAGAGAGGAAGCGACGCTCAGTTTGAAATTCAACCACCTTCCGCGGTGCATAGCAATGCAGTTTTTGGCAGGCATGATGGTGAGCACACAATGTACACAGTGCATTTTTCAGCTCAAAATGGTCAGACCTGGTGAGGGGCCCTTGAAGTCCTGCATGCTGTATGGTAAAACCGAATTGCAAGGTTCCTGTTCGACCAATACATAATGACAAGTGCAGTACAAGGTGTTGGTTGGTTCTTTGAACGTTTACTAAACACATCACAAAGTAGAAAATGTGGTGGCCATGACAATGGGTGCCGCAAATCTCTGCTCCCACAAAGGCCATGCCACCTGCGTGAATGCAGAGATGGAACTTTTGGAAGCCATATGTAATAGCTGTGGATACAGAGCCGAGAGAAAAATATGAAAGTGCCTAAACACACAGTTGTACACAGCAGCATCTACAGAACTTCAACCTGCATAATGTGCAGGTATGCACTCAATCTGATTAGCTTGATGACCATTTATTTTTTAGAAAGGCAGGACATAAAACGGCTGTTTTCACATAACTGCTATCTTGCACTCACCAAATGGCCTTCAGTTGCGACTTTAGGAGTTTCTTCCAACAAAAGCCCTCCTGTACACTTTGTTGGCAGTATGGATGTTGCAGCTCTAATAAATGAAATGCAGCAGAGAGGAGTAATTGTAACATAATTTCCATAACTGGCTTTCCTGCAGTGTGGCTTTGCTGTGGCACGAATTTACAATTTGAGAATTTAAAGCATGTGCTGACTGTCACAGTTAAACTTGCTTGTCAGGAAGCCATAGTATGTTATGAGGTAACACATGCCAGTCCCATCTTAATCGTCTTCCAAGTTTATGAGAACAAGTGGTTGGTTACATTTAAAACCTAGGGCACCGCAATCATACCACACATTCTTGCCTGAAAAACTGTTTTAAAAATTAACTGCATCTTACACAGTTAATTTCAAAAGATGCAGTTGTGGAAGGTGCTCAATGTGTTTATCAGAACTGCCTTTCAAGTTCCACTCAGTACAATTTCCACCTTAGAGTTTCCCTTTTGCGGGACCACCTACAGCACAAAATGACTCGCAATATTTAATCTCATGCTCCCTGAATTCACATCCGAACGTGATCACCAAGTCTCTCGGTCACTGAACTGATTCGAAAAAGGCTACGAGAACATTACTGCCAGGTTCTACATTACAGAACTTAACTGCCAGGTTCTACATTATACGTCTTGTGTGTATTATGTGTAATTATATCTGAAGACAGTTTCTTATTCTGCTGGTAAACATTTATGCTTTCGTTCAAATTGCTTTTACCAAGGTGGTATATAAGAAGCTACAATCTATTCTGCGTGATCATCCTATGTATAAGGGTTATGTCACACAGGCATTCTGCCTTTAGCCTTGCCATCCTAGACCACTTTTTTTTTCTGAGCTCCTGATAAATAAGTAAAAAAAATGACCAATATTAACACTATAAACTGAAATGACAAAATCACTGACAAATAAGTGAGTGCCTTTTTTGTAGCCTACTTGGTTGTTTCAGCTGTTCTACAGAGGAGCTCTGTAATATTAATTAAGCACACAGTCACATCTAAACAACAGTTGAAAGAAGCTCAATGTTACTCAATTTGCTGTGCAGAAATAAAAAGGTAACTGAATGGCTACTGCTTTTCACAATCCACATGCAGTGTTCTTTACTCCACTAAGTAATTTTGGACATGCGCAGTCTGTTGAATGTAAAAACCCGCATCTGCACATGTGTTCTTACACATGCAACAAAATTTGTACACTGTACTTGCAGTCTACAAATCCTTCAACATGGCAAGGGAAGCTTATTGTAACTGCCTCACTGTGCCTCACATAATGTGACCTGTTCATTTTACGGAGGCAAGGCTCTAAATAAGGGGGCTGGATCATTATACAGTTGCATTAGAGCAGCAGACCACAGCACCTCCACCCTTGATACTAGCATGCACAAGGCATATAAAGGCATTGTTACCGTAGCGCGGTGTGGCAAACCTTTAACAACACCTGCATGGAGCTCAAACCGGGTTTACCATTGAGGAGGGCCAGCAGGGAAGACGAGGCGACGTAGATAACAGACAACAAACGTTTAATACATTGCTACGGGTGAGCGAGGCGCTCAGAGGAACATTACAAATGTGTGCACAGCAACATACTGGAGGGAAGGGGTTGCCGAGAGCAACTGACTGGGCAGCGCGTTCTCTCTCCCCTTTTATACCCTTCCGTGAAACGTCCCCAGTGTTCATCACGATGCTCGCTTGTTGGGACCTGTCATTGGTACAGCAGACGCACCTTGCGGGTCGTCGGCAGCGGGGTAAGACGAGCTTCTGAAGGAGGAGAGAAGGGCTCACGTCGACCCTGCACATACACAGTACACATGCACAATCGCCACAAACGACGAGCTAGTTGAAACACGCTGGCTCGGAGGCCAGGCTTCACAGCCAAGTACCACGGTGCCAAGTACCTTGCCTGGAGTTCGTTATATGTGCCGTTGCACCGTTTCAATCGTAACAGCATACACAGAGAAGTCATAGCAGAAAGCCTGCCCATATATGCTTTGCTTTTTGCATAAACGCTGGTGCCACTTGCATATTTCGGTCGTCTAGGCCACGACATTCTCAAGATGTGAACCATGGAAAGTGGATTTTATGCTGTCAGGGCTTACCGTTCAACTACCTTATAAAGTTCACGGAATCCAGAACACACACTGTTGCAGCACGCTGTCTTGGTAATGAATGGAGGCTAAAAACATTATTGAATAAATGAGTTTGTAAGGACAAGGCCCACCGCGCAGCCCTCATTTTACGCATCAGTGTCTAGACAACACAGGGCCATGGCACTGTGGTTCACACATTGAAGTTGTATGTCCGGTTCCTGCGATGCAAGAAGGCCTCCCATTTCTCCCATGTTCCGGTGGTAGGCTGTTGTTGCCGCCAACAATAGGCATGGCAGCCACACAACGTGTAGTTAAAAGGCAGCGGGTGATCTCCAAAGACTGCGCTCCGGAGAAATCGGACGGAAGTAGGACAGGGACCTTAAGGGTGGGAAAAGCTTGGGTATGAAGTCACCTCCAAATGATTTGATGGGACTGGGAAAGCTGAGGTCGTGAGGTACGTAGACATGATGGGCAAGGTGTGCTTGTTGGTTCAGCTCAGCAAAAATGTGTTCCCTCTCTTATGAGAAAGCTCAGCTATGGTTGCCATTTGTCCAAATAAGAGGCACTCGGGCTGTTATTAGTAGCCTCAGTTTTGGGATTGAAAGAGTGAGTCGCCACCCATACGAGTTCAATATGTCTGTCGAAATTTATGGTGCATATTATCAATATATGCCATGCATAAGCGTTATGCGACTGAAGGCGAAATTGGGAACAGCTGTTTTCCAATCTCTAATCATGTATGTGGCACTGGTCTGGGCGATGGCTAAGGATATAGAAGCTTACTCTGCTTCCTCCAAGGTACAGGGGGATCTAAGAAGTGCTTAGGCTGGGAATTTCATGGATGGTAAGATACAGCTACCGAACAGTCTGTACCACACACGGACGCAGAGCACGTCCTCCAATGTGTCATATTCCTTACGGAGAGCTACTGCTGGCGCGACGAGACAGGGCTGGTGGTATTCTGGGTGGATGTTCTTAGGGAGGGCACTGATCATAAGCGTGCCATGTACATGGCACGAGGGAGTGGGATTGACTCTGCAGCATGTGCGGGTATACAAATTCCGAGTGAGTCCATAGCACCCAGGCAAAATTACCGCAACTGTCGAAATACACATATGAGGCCATGTATAGTGTTCAGGATTCCTAATTTTTAGAGCCACTTCATGCTAGTATTCTTCAGCAGGTTAACAGCCGCTTTGGTAGCCATGCGGGTTAATGTGTTGGTCTTAACTTTTAAAGACGATAGTCTTTCTTGGGATACTTCAACGCAGAAATTTTGGTCTGTCTGTCTGTCTGTGTGTGTGTGTGGGTGGGTGTGTGTGTCTGTCCTGCTGCGAAAGGTGAACCCCTTCCTCAATGACCACCCAGCTTGAACTGGTGGCTACCTTCATACTTC
Source organism: Hyalomma asiaticum (assembly GCA_013339685.2). NCBI lineage: Eukaryota > Metazoa > Arthropoda > Arachnida > Ixodida > Ixodidae > Hyalomma > Hyalomma asiaticum. Next base: position 15,767 of record JABSTT010003861.1, on the reverse strand, counting down.
TGAACACAGTCGACCAAAAAGCAAATATTACGCATATCTGAGGCGCAACATCAATACGTAAGTATTAGAGGGTGTGTTCCTTTAGTAGAAAATACATAGAGGCATAATTCTAAAGACCCTAGTGCTTGTTAGGATGCGCAAAAGCGGACGTTTCCTACGCAGTTCTCCGTACTAAGCAAGCTTCTTGCGTTTCCCGATATCATCGCCAGATGGCGCCCATATCTCACGCTCGTGCCGAGCGGGTAGCACAAGGCAGCGGAACGGCCGCGCGCCACTCCTGCCGGTCCCTTTCCTCGCGTCTGTTCGTTTTCCCTCTCGCTTGCGCGACTCGTCGGGGAAATATAAACACCCGAACCGGGACTCATGTAGTACGGCCGGTAGAAGGCTATCGTCTTTCGACGACATTTGCAGCGAAGCACGGAGATAGGCGGCCAATTTTTTTCTGTGTAGAAGCGGTTCCGGTAAGGAGAGCCATAGAGAATGTGACTAGGCACAAAGGCATGTAGCACCTTGAGGCTGTCTTTTTTTGTTTAGACCTGCACGTGAGTGTGAAAATCTTCTACGACGTATGACACCGTAAGAAGACTGTCCTAATTTCATGTTAGCTTTAAGGTGCCCAAAGACAAGAAGCACAAGTGAGTACACAGGACAGAGGTGCTCTACCCTCTGTACTTGCTTGTGCTTTGTCTTTCGGCACCTTAAAGCTAATATGAATGCATACCAACTAGCCCAGCAAAAAGTTCTGAGTGTTTAATGCTTTCAGGGTTATGTTGTTTTTGCCCATGTCCTGTAGGCACAGGCCAAGAATGAAGAGGGTGGGGATTTATGGTATGACAGTGTTACACAGATAAATCATGAAGGGGGTGATAGGGATGTGCCGCAGCCGGAGTATGATGCTGAAATCATTACACATTGATAGGCCCTGAATCAGAAGGATGTTGTACGAGTCCAACCCTCTTTTGTTGGTGCTCATGTAGCCCCTATCCACATGTGCGAATTAAAGCACAGAGAGCTCTGCGCAAATGGAGCCAGCTTAAATTACAGCAATCGATTCTGAGACCAGGCGCCTCGGAAGGGGATAGCAGTTTAGGATGAAGAGGGTATGGGACTTCTGAGTTCATGGAATCAAGCATAGGGTGAACTAGCAGAGAGTTCGCTACACGACAAGTGTACAGCACAGATTGCCAAACATACCTAGCAACACTATGGTTTAGAGTGGTGTCAGATAGCACCATAGCTTATCCTGGTGCCAACACATTTTTGCCAGCATCCTAGAGTGCAATTATATCAGGGGCTGTGGAGGAAGCAGAGTAGCCGCTGCAGAGGGTTTTGTTTGCGATGAAACCCCCTGCAGGTCCATTGTAGAATGTGCAATAGGAGATTATTGGCTGTCAAATGGGCATCACTGAAAGGTAAAGGGGTAAAGGATGGGAGTGGTTGGTGATAATGCCAAGTACAGCAAGTGAAGACACTTTAGCAATTATTTGAGGAAGCTTTTGCATAAGAGCTGTGGTTACTTTCGACTGATAGTCATTTTTGCAAGCTTAGCAATGCCGGCTTCAATGTGTTTTTGAGTCTGAGTAGCCATTCTGCAAAATCTTTGAATTTGGATTTCATGTCTGGAGTGTTCTATGGCCGGCATTGCTTTTGACGAGATGCTCTGGAAAGTTGGCTGTGACAGAGGGAATGAAGTAACAGAAGGCTGGAGGGGTGGGGGAGATATAGAGTTGATGGTTGCCCTTAGTTGGCTTACCCCTTCCCACAGGGGTGCTACCTCTTCTTTGCTCAGTGACATTTGGGGTGCACTTGTGGCTCTGGTCCAGGCTCGCTGGTGATCTTGATGGGGCACTAGGGGTGGAAACTCCTTGGCCGTGGGCACTGCTGACCTCGGTTTCAGCGATGTATGTTGTGTAGGTTGGTGTGGCCTAGTTTTGTACGAGTCTGTGCCAGTAAGATGATCCCCACGACAAAGAGTGCACATTGGCATGCAAAGGACCCATTGGATGCTACGATTCTCACCACATTGCCAATAACAATCCAGTTTTTGGGAGAGGGCACACATCGTATATGTGAGCTGGTTTCTGGAAATTAGTACAGGCATGACGGCTGCCCTTGCACTTGGTGCATCACTGTACCATAGACATGTGTTTTATGGCTGGGGAGCATAGGACCAGAGGTGAACGTTATCAGGATAGAAGCTGATTTCCCCGTGGATTGGGATGCTATGATTTTGGCTTCTGGGTTGCAACACCCTAGGTCGCATATGAATTCCTCTGGCGCCTCATTCCAGAACGGCCTGGAAATACTGACTGCGCCGGTGGTAGGGCCGAGATGTACGCAGGTACAGGGTGCTGCTGATATGCGGTTCGGCGAGTATTGTGCAGCTCCAGTGCGACATGCAGTGCTTGTAGAATACTTGGACCTGGGTGCTTATCGGGGACAAGCCCGCATCACAGGCGGAACACAACGCGGGCCGTTCCCGCTGGCAGCGCGGCGAGGCGTGTACTTTTGTGTATGTAGTAAACAACAGCACGCATGATGCATCACGCATTTGCTGCATCTCACCGAACGCGTCTCGAACGGCCGCATAAGTAGCGTCGGGCGATCGACGTATACGTACGTACTGGCGTTGCTAGCATTTGGATGCACCGGAACAGAGGTCGCTGAGAGGGCTTGATTTCTGCAGAGGTAAAGCACAAGGTCGCTAGTCCCGCCGGTCAGTTCAGTGGCTCGATGTACTAGCGAGTGGGGAGCGCAGCACGTCGGCAAGGCCCGCTGCGAAGAGGCGAGTCTTGGTGCAGCGTCGTGGCCGCCAAAGGCGGTGTCATATAAAGGCATTGAAGGATTCATTATTGTGAAACGGCGCCACGAAAGTAAGACGAAACACGGAAAGAAAAGATACAAACACAAGCGCCGAACTCAACTCCTAGTTGAGAGTGAGGCGCAGGTGTTTGCCCTTCGGCGTTTCGTCATACTTTTGTGGCGCCATTTCACAATGTGAACCCGTGCCGACTAGCCCAGTTACCAGCGCAGGTCATCGGAAACATCCAAAAGATGGTAGCGGTTCCGTTGGTTAGGTTTCCTCTCACATCATACTAGATCAGTTGAGCGGTTTGGTGAGTCCTTGGAACGATTTAGCGGGGTGCAGGAACCAGAAATTGATGGAAGCGATACGATGAACGTCCATTCACTCTGGCACAACCAGCGAGAGATCCGTCGATCATCGAAGGATACTGTCGAGCCATCCAACAACTGAACCACGCTGAAGATCACGCGGCTGGCATCATCCGAACCACGACGACCTCGACGATTCGAACTCGCCGTACCTAGGGAGCCTACATGACAGGCAATCATGCTGGCTCCCTAGCCATGCAGGCGTGAAAATTCCCCAGGAAATTCTGTCCCTAGGTTTTAGGTCACGTGACCTAGTGACGTCACGGATCAACGGCCTTCATTTAGAAGCACGCCTGTCCCATAGAGATGTGGGCAATATGGCGGTTGGGTGAATGGACACTAGATGGCATTGGAGGTGCCGCTGCTCTCCGATTGGCTGCTGCGCGGGGCTGCGCCGGGAGCGCTCCTCTCATTCTCCTCGATCGTCGCCGTACGTGTCGGATCGCGCTTGGTGGACCTTGGACGATGAGGAGCGCCGGGTGCGGAAGGCCGCTGCGGCTCGTGCTCGTCGGCAGGATCCCGCGGTGCGAGCTCGAGAGGCTGCCGCCAAGCGAGCACGGCGCCGGTCGGATCCAGAGACGGCGCGCGCCAAGGACGCCGCTGCGAAACGTGCGCAACGAGAAGCGGATACCGATAGGGCGCGCGCCAAGGAAGCCGCTGCGAAACGGCTCAACGAGAAGCGGACCCCGGAATGCGAGAGCGGGAAGCGGCGCCGGGTAGACCCGGATGCTGCTCGTGCGCGGGAAGCGGCGACCAAGCGGCGGCAGCGGTCGCAGATGGAAGGAGCGGGCGCGCCGTTCAAGCGGAACTTTCTCGATCGTTCGTTTGGCCACAGTTGCGACGTGTGCGATCGACTGTGGTTCGACAATAACCTCGCCACGGTTTGTGGCATCAGGAACGAGCAGAATCGGGCCGCCGCCATCGCCGTGCTCCGGCGCGAGTTTACCGGCGGCGAGAAGGCGTACAGTGAGTACAAAATTTGCTCCACGTCAGTGCACTTCTCGGACCACAAGGCCGTAATATACAAGGGAAACAAGAAACAACAACAACAATAAAATTTTCTTCTGCACACACCACGTTTCGCTTGATGATTTGTCGGCCGAGGCTCTCGGAGGATTCACGGTATCACCGAAAAACCTCCGCAGCTTCGCCCACCTCACCATCATCCACTCCATGGAGATGCTGTGATTTTTTGCTCTTACCGCGCGCTCGTAGCCGTATCATTGTTGTTTATGAACGGTAGTTTGTGACGACTACGGAGGAGTGCTAAAGCGAAATTCAGTAAATATAAAATGGTTTGCATAGTTCTATGTAATCACATTAAGCGTTCTATTCACTTCAAATTTCTAATACGAAAGTAGAACTAGTTGTCGCACTAGAATTTTGATGGGCTTCTTTCAGAATTCCTGACATCCTTAATTGCAGGGGCCCTGCAACACTTTTTTGAATGTAGTCAGGAAAAAGTGCGTATAATTCGCTGACGCCCCTGTGAACATGTGAGCCAAATACTGTTGCAACTGTACAGAATAGTTCATCTGAATCCCCGATTCTTCCCCCATCAAACGCTGTGGGTACATGCCATGGGCTCGTAATCACAGTTGCACGCACCCAGGTGACCTTCGGTAACCGTCGCTTTTCGTGCTGGTCTCCTGTAAGACTACGTAAGTAATGTTCGCGAAACATGCCGTAACGCATGAATCGCTACGACCTCAATAGTCTTAACGGACAAGAGTGCATATTTCCTGAAGTGCCCCCTAAGCTTACGTCTGGTATGCAATACATATGATGTGGCTGCGATAGATTTTAGTCCTTGCGGCAGCTTCGGTGCGACAGTTGGCCCATATTTGTATATCACCGTCCGGAGGAGGGAGCTCTTTGTCATAGGTGAAAGGTTCGTTTCAGCTCTGTCTGATTCCCTAGAACGGGAAAACTAGTGGATGGCGGTGCTAATCGCAGCCGTGGCTATTCAGCTTCACTCAATTAACGGGAGCTGTAGTGAAGAATCAAATTAGCTGTCTCTTACAGCCCAGCGCCCGTGTACTGAAGCTTTTTAGGGGTTTGCTCGCCAAGCTTCTTATGCTCGTGCCTTCTCCGTTATCGACGGCGTGCGCCGCCGCTCAAGGCGGCGCAAACCAGTCTCAGCGCGTGCGCTAGTCAGATAGGTGACCGCTAAAATGCCGCGCCTCTCGTAGGGCGCTCGCGTTTGGCGCGCTTTCTTTCTCTTCGCCGCGAGCTCGCTCAGTGAACACTCTTCTTTACCGCTCCGCCGCATGAACACTCAACCCAAGGAAGCAGCGCGGCGAGCTCGCAACGCACCAGCAAAGCCATGACCGGAAGCACGCCGCTGTGAAGCTCTCATCCACAATAGTTGTCATGGCCATGTACTTGGCACAGAACTTGTCAGAAGGAGACGTCGCCAAGTGCACCGAGAAGGCTCTGCATCGATACAGGACCGAGTGCAAGCACGGTCCCTTCGTACTCGTCGGAGATCTGAACATTCACATCATGCAAAGGGATTGGCTAGTCCAACACATGATGTCACGTTACGCTCCCCGATGGGTATCGCACGACTGCAAGCGTCCCACCACCATCAGGGGCACCTGGCACCTGTATCGATGTTGCCTTCTCGAACGTTTCATTGCGTCCCTCCATGGATGATCCCTTGGAAACATATTTATCTTTAAAGAGAAAAGTATCCCCAGGCTCATCGAGGAGTGCCGCCCTTATACTTTGTAAACATTTCTTGTGTATATATAATGTATATAGTTCATCCTATTGTATATGTAGTTCATCAAAATGTATATGGTGCATCCGAATGTAAATTACTAAACATTGTGTACGTAATGTATACATAACAACGTCGTCACGTCCATATATGTTGGCAGAGAAATGTGTACGGAGGATTCGCGGGTTACCCGATCATATACGAGCAAGCGCCTCTTACATCACTCCGTGGATATGGCGATATATTTTATTGTCCCTACATAGACTTTCATTAGATTTAAATTTGTTCGTGTGGTGATGCTTAGATAGCCCAGTAAATAGCTGCGTGCTGCTTCCGCGATTAATGATGGCTTTATTGGGAGAAAAGACACATGAGGAACTCCTCCGTTGACCAAGATGATGCTCAGGTCATTACGTGTCATAATCAGGCCATACATTCTACTCGAAACCAATGATAATTTTTAATGGAGACAACGTTCAGACGTGGAGGGTACTGGGCTTGGTGAATAGCATAGTGTTGTACTGTGAGTTGCAAGTGTTCGCAACGACATGGTGTCCCATGAAATCATGGCCGTCACCATTGCTTTCGGGTCAGGCGAAGGGAATTTCTCTTAGACTGCTGCGCCACAACAAGTTCATCAGGGAGCCCCCGGCGCTTTTCAGCAGCAGGGTTACTATTAGTAAATTTAGTCAGCATTTCCATTGTTACTTGCAGTGGATGTCTTTACTTCCTGCTGTTTCGTGCCTGTAGGTACAACACAGACTAGGGACAACGATCTTAATGCATCAGCTACAAAGGCGCGAAAAGCAGCCACTAGAGCATCACCTATGGAACCCGTAGCATAGAGCAGGTATAGGACAGCCGATGACATCACGATACACGTACAGCCTTTTGGAGCATGTCATCACGGCGTAGCTCGGCGTCCGCATTAGTGCTCGAGCTACAAAGAAATCAAGGGCATTGATGAGAATAGTAACTCCACTTTCGGCTGCCGCTATATGCGCGACGTATTAAGCTTGCACAGAGGAGAAACACGCTGGCCGGAAGGAACAACTATTCCCCTGAAGCAGCTGCCCTGGAAGTGCAAGCTGAATCATATACACAGCAGAAAAGTCACACTAACACATCGCTGGGGCTGCGTTGTGTCGAGGGTGCCATTTTAACTATGCCCACAAGACCACATAGCTCTCACCAACTCAAGGACAAAAGGACCCGTCTACTCCATTCTTCCTTCTTCTTTCTTTAGAGTGTGCCTCCTCGAAATATTGAAGGCTGTTTACCCCTCGCACTTACGTCACTTCTTCGGCGGTTATCGCGTAATGGTGGAATTGGACATGACGATGAATATGCAGGAACAAATGAAGACGCCTACTCAAGGATCGATCATCACGAAGCAAAACAAGCACAGTGTGCCAACGCCAAGTCTTCATTTCTGAAGACTGTCTCCCAATCGACCGCGCACAGCACCCAATGAATCCTCCACGGAGGAGTACGCCCGACTGTTCTCCCAACAGCAGGACAGCGGTTAGGCCGCCTGACAGCAGATATAGTCCTTGTGGCCCTGTTCCGTCTTTCTCACCTGCCGCTAGACAGCGTAATGAAAGGGGGATCTTGCAGTCCTCCCACCTCTTGTCGCCACCCGCGAATATCATGGCCAGTCGTGTAAGTATTCCAAAGGTATGAGGTCCTTGAATTAATCACCTTTTGCTGTTCGTGACGTCATGAAGCGACCGTGGTACCATGGTACGTTGTGCCACATCCATGCTTGCCTGCCGACTGCGACAACTACCCCGTCTCTACCGCAGGTGTGTAGGCGTCCGAGGAACGCACCCCGATTAAGGGGAGTTATGCATCTGTATGACGTTTTTCAGCAGTCAAGCCAACCCATGACCTTCACTTCAACTTTTCAAGAGGTACGCACACCTTACTGTTCTCCTTCCGAAGGGCGCACATTATCGCTTCTAGGCTATTTTACGCTCATTTTCGGTACCGCCATATTGGGCTTATCGCGACTGGCCTGCTACAAAAGCCGACCTGCGGGTAGCGTGGTGCTGAGCAATGAAGATGACACCTCCCCGACATCTGCAATTCGGGAGAGAATGAGGGCTCAGCAATTCTTAGCAGGCATCGGTTTCTCCCCTCGACGGGCGATAAGGAGATAGAAGGACTCTGGAGCGGCGGGAAAGCCGGCCCCGGTGCGTAACACCGCTTCGTTTACGTCACCACGCCAAGTTCGCAGAATAGTCCTGCGGGTGGCGCTAGCTGTGTCGTTCACTCGAATTTCGCGGTGAAGCAAGTGGCGGTGTAGATAATGCCGACGTTTACATATGCTCAACTACTCGCCTACTATTCTAAGAAAAAAATGCTGTTTCTTTTAGCGTCCCTTTAATACTGCCTTTTTGCGATCATAGCATTACATGGAAGATGCCGCCTCAGACTAAATACGAATGGAAGGAATTCTACCTATTCATTTGACATGTTACGGCTTTCCTAGGTTGAGGTCAAATTGCACAAAACTGGGAAATGATTTGTGGAATAGCCCAAGATGGTGCCATCTATGAGTCTTGCATAAAATAGCCTATAGCGCTTTCAGCGCGCATCGGTGGATTTAAAGGCGCGCCATTTGCGAATGATCGTTCATCACGAGAAACTGCCTCATTCTAATGCAGCAGAGTAGATGTGCATCGGCCAGGGGCGGAGTTCCTCAGCAGCAACACGACTTTTTGCTACGGCCACCCAAGGCCATTATGCCACAGCCACCGAACGCCCTTTCGCTACAGCTCACCAACACCACTTCAATGCATGCACGCAAGTCTGTTTTCCTGCCACAAGCGAACGTGACCCTGCAGCGGCCACCCAGCGCCGCTTCGATGCAGGCACACAAGGCTGTTTTCCTCCCGCCATCGAACATGACTTTGCAGCGGCCACCCAGCGGCGCTTCCACGGAGGCATGCAAGGCTCGTTTCCTACCGCCACCGAACACGACCTTGCAGCGGCCACCGAGTGCCACTTCGACGCAAGCATGCAAGGCTGTTTTCCAGCCGCCACCGAACATGACTTTGCAGCGGCCACCGAGCACTGCTTCGACGCAGGCATGCAAGGCTGTTTTCCTGCCGCCACCAAATACGACCTTGCAGCGGCCACCCAGCGCCGCCTCCACACAGGCATGCAAGGCTCGTTTCCTTCCGCCAACGAACGCGACTTTGCAGCGGCCACCGAGTGCCACTTCAACGCAAGCATGCAAGGCTGTTTTCCAGCCGCCACCGAACATGACTTTGCAGCGGCCACCGAGCGCTGCTTCGACCCAGGCATGCAAGGCTGTTTTCCTGCCGCCACCAAACACGACCTTGCAGCGGCCACCCAGCGCCGCCTCCACACAGGCATGCAAGGCTCGTTTCCTTCCGCCAACGAACGCGACTTTGCAGCGGCCACCGAGTGCCACTTCAACGCAAGCATGCAAGGCAGTTTTCCAGCCGCCACCGAACGTGACTTTGCAGCGGCCACCCAGCCGCGCCTCCACACAGGCATGCAAGGCTCGTTTCCTTCCGCCAACGAACGCGACTTTGCAGCGGCCACCGAGTGCCACTTCAACGCAAGCATGCAAGGTTGTTTTCCTGCCGCCACCAAACACGACCTTGCAGCGGCCACCCAGCGCCGCCTCCACACAGGCATGCAAGGCTCGTTTCCTTCCGCCAACGAACGCGACTTTGCAGCGGCCACCGAGTGCCACTTCAACGCAAGCATGCAAGGCTGTTTTCCAGCCGCCACCGAACATGACTTTGCAGCGGCCACCGAGCGCTGCTTCGACCCAGGCATGCAAGGCTGTTTTCCTGCCGCCGCCAAACACGACCTTGCAGCGGCCACCCAGCGCCGCGTCCACCCAGGCATGCAAGGCTCGTTTCCTTCCGCCAACGAACGCGACTTTGCAGCGGCCACCGAGTGCCACTTCAACGCAAGCATGCAAGGCTGTTTTCCAGCCGCCACCGAACACGACTTTGCAGCGGCCACCGAGTGCCACTTCGACGCAGGCACGGAAGGCTGTTTTCCTGCCGCCACCCAACACTACTTTGCAGCGGCCACCCAGCGGCGCTTCCACGGAGGCATGCAAGGCTCGTTTCCTTCCGCCAACGAACACGACTTTGCAGCGGCCACCGAGTGCCACTTCGACACAAGCATGCAAGGCTGTTTTCCAGCCGCCACCGAACATGACTTTGCAGCGGCCACCGAGCGCTGCTTCGACGCAGGCATGCAAGGCTGTTTTCCTGCCGCCACCAAACACGACCTTGCAGCTGCCACCCAGTGCCGCCTCCACCCAGGCATGCAAGGCTCGTTTCCTTCCGCCAACGAACGCGACTTTGCAGCGGCCACCGAGTGCCACTTCAACGCAAGCATGCAAGGCTGTTTTCCAGCCGCCACCGAACACGACTTTGCAGCGGCCACCGAGTGCCACTTCGACGCAGGCACGGAAGGCTGTTTTCCTGCCGCCACCCAACACTACTTTGCAGCGGCCGCCCAGCGCCGCCTCCACACAGGCATGCAAGGCTGTTTTCCTCCCACCACCGAACATGACTCAGCAGCGGCCACCCAGCGCCGCTTCCACGCAGGCGTGCAAGGCTCGTTTCCTGCCGCCACAGAACATGACCTTACAGCAGCCATCCAGCGCTGCTACGATACAGGGATCCAACACTGTTTTCCTGCCACCACCGAACATGACTTTGCAGCGGCCACCGAGCGCTGCTTCGACGCAGGCATGCAAGGCTGTTTTCCAGCCGCCACCCAACACGACCTTGCAGCGGCCACCCAGCGCCGCTTCGACGCAGGCACGGAAGGCTGTTTTCCTGCCGCCAACCCAACACTACTTTGCAGCGGCCGCCCAGCGCCGCCTCCACACAGGCATGCAAGGCTGTTTTCCTCCCACCACCGAACATGACTCAGCAGCGGCCACCCAGCGCCGCTTCCACGCAGGCGTGCAAGGCTCGTTTCCTGCCGCCACAGAACATGACCTTACAGCAGCCATCCAGCGCTGCTACGATACAGGGATCCAACACTGTTTTCCTGCCACCACTGAACATGACTTTGCAGCGGCCACCCAGCGCGCCTGCGATGCAGGCACCCAAGGCTGTTTTGCAGCCGCCACCCAACACGACCTTGCAGCGGCCACGTAGCGCCGTTTCGATGCGGGCACCCATGACTATTTTCCTACCGCCACCAAACATGACTTCTCAGCGGCTACCCAGCGCCCCTGTTATACATGCATCCAAGGCTGTCTTCCTGCCGCCACCGAAGATGTCTTCTCAACGGCCACCCAGCGCCCCTGCGATACAGGCATCCAAGGCTGTCGTCGTGCCGCCACTGATGATGGCTTTGCATCGGCCACCCAGCGCCGCTTCAACTACGGTACCCAACACGGCGGCTGGATGTTCAACAGCTGCAGAGGTATGTACCTGATTGTTACCTCCATTCTTTTATATAACAGCCCACCAGTCGCTTTAGTGCGCCGCTATTTAGCAAGCCACGTTTGCAGGGAGCTACCGCAGCACGTTCGTGCCTTTGCTCAGCTCAATCGTAATACTGGGACATGTAATAGAGGGCGTATTTTTACTAATAATTCCGCACAGCCGTATCATTCGGTGACTTTGTCAACTGCGCTATTGAAATGTATGCGAGGAACAAGGTACGCCTCACTGTCTTCAATCGGAAAAAGAATACCGCCAAAATAAAAACCAATTTTCTGTGTGAAAATTGCGGAAGGACGAAAAATCCTAACTTTCATTGATAATGTTTAAATCAAAATGTCAGGACTCCAGTACTTGGAAAGAGTTATCTTCAAATGCTACAGGGAAATAGTGATGTGTCCTATTTTTCCTCGTTCGGGCTTCCTTGATGGCATTGACTGCTCGTCTGCTAGCGATGAAAACTATGTCCTTTTAGTGAGAACACGATGGTAGTGTGTCATCAGTAAGGTTAGTTTCCTGGAATAAAAATGTGACTTCGAAAATTACGTGCCACAGGCTCAAAGCTGCGAACACATGTCGTCCGTCATCTATATACATGGGCGTATTCCGACGTGTTGATCGGCAATAAAAGGTGCAACTATGCGATTTTGTTTTTTTTCTTGGGACCCACATCAATGAATAACACAAAAGATGAATCCTGCACCTCATATGTTTTCCGGGGAAAGCTTTGACAATCTTAACTGATGGCACGTGCTAATGATGACAATCGATGTGTTCATTATTTCTTTTGGTATTAGAGTGCTGCTTTGCTGACAGGGTGGCGCCGTCAAGTCACATGTTTCGACAGCCTTTAGTCGTGTCTCTTCAGACAATTGAATAGCGGATTCGGCGAGTCTTGACTAAAGCAAAGAAAACCAAGTAAAGCGAACATTCTTTTCTGTAATGTATGTGAACAGACTACCAGGACAGAATTTCTGCTGATTTCCTAGGTTGGATCTTTTCCTTGTCAAAAACACAGTTAAGGCCGGCTGCAGCAATTTCTAGTGTTTGTAAAAGAACAATGAGCAATATAGTTCCATGGAAATAATGTGAAACGTAAGAATTGGTGAGCCCGTTCGCACAACTACAATATCAACTAAACTGCATTGCCTTATCTTTCCGTGCTTCACCAAAGATTCTCTCCATTTCCTAGTGTATTGTGCGATTACTACTTATGAGCATCCTTATTAAACTCTTAAGCGATATAAATACTCGTTTAGCATGAAGTGTACTAGACAGACATTTTGGATCCCTCTAGATCAGTTTGATACACACTGCACAAGAGAATCCACTGTGACAGCCCTGCACTAACTGCGATGGCGAACGAAGTTTCTATTCCAGTAGTAGCACTGGTCTTCGAACAGCACACAGATGTTCAGGCACCAGCTGGTGTCAAATGTTCATGGTTCTTACGCGGTCATTGTAACAAAGATGCGGTCGTTATTAATCGTTCAGCAAAGACAGCATCTGTTATCGGAGCTGTCACACTCTTTTATAACGCAACAGCTGATTTAATAACGCGACAGATGGACCCGCCGCTGCGGTCTATAGTGGCTCTGGGACGCGCCTGCTCGTCCTACAATCGGCGCATCGGATACCGGCCGCGACAGCCACATTTCGATGGAGGTGATGCCCGTGTAACTGGGCGCTGTCAGTGCACGTAAAGAGCCACAGCTGCTCGAAATTTCCGGATTCCTCCACTACTGAATCACTCACAACCACATCGCGTTTCTCGGACGTAAAACCCCGCAAATTGTCGCTAACTTGAAAGCCGATTTCAAGACGTTAGTATAATGTATTTCTGACATCAGTATACGGGGCTATGTGGCCTTGTTCATTGCAACGCAAACATTTTTGTCAATTGCGCCGTTTAACAAGCTGACTTTCGAAGGTACGCTGGCTTGTGCGAATTGCATGCTAGGTACAAAATGGGCATAATCTTTAGCCAAAGCGTTCGGGGTGCCACAGTTCACTTGCTATATGGCGGGACGTGCATGGCGTTGAAAACGATTCTGTGAAAACCTATTGTAATAGAATTAACTCGCCAAAGTCGTAGTTTATTCTCAAAGAGGGGGGAGATAAACACAGGAGAATACGAGCATGTGTTTTTTAAGCCTCTTGAAATCGGGCTCTGATCCTCAGCGATATCACCCATGTTGTGTGATCGTAACCGGAAACCTCTGGAACGGTGGAGGTAGACATACTGCAGAGATTCGTTTCGTGGTTATGCAGCAGGACTTTCAAAGTTTAGTGGTCAGGGCTGAAGGCAAAGACTACACCGTGATTCCACGACGTCCAGAATCAAGTGGCACCATGTAACTACTTCCTGGAACGAGGTGAATCGTTTCCGATTGCCCACCACTTCGATAGGTGACACATTCAACTACGGGCACTACTGTTCATCACACACTTAGCAGAAACAAACACGTGACTAGAATGTGTTAAATGCCACTTAATGAGTAGGCCGTATGCTAGGTACTAGACATTCTTGCGGTAAGATTTATTCAAGCGAGAGCCTTCTGATCAATAGCGATTGTCCTTGAACGACGTCGTGGTCCGCACGACTGATGCGAGGACTAGCATAAGAAATATCACGTGGACCAAGGAAGGCACGTAACGAACCGTAGCGTGGCAGACATGTACAAGGGGAGATTAAAGATTATCGAGACAACATCGATAGAGCAAGTTTTTTTCTGCATGTGGTAAATATTGATAGCATGGGGACCCACGAATTTGCTCAGATTAAGACGTATTAACTTGAATTAGCGCACATTCACGAGCATCATATTGTGGATCATTGTATATCCAAGAAATATCAAATCTTCGCGTCCCTGAGTTATAGAAACTATAGGAGTATTTACAAGCCCACTGTATACACCTCAAGACATGTGAAACGCTATCTCTTGCGACTCGCAACAGGTTTCGAACGCGGACATTGTATTCGAATATGTCGACGAGAATTTGCAAGAAGAGCTGGACGTTCTACTCCTTTCTTTCAGCCGACCGGATGCTACCATGGAAGCGAGGCTCGCAGACTACAAGAATATACTCCGTATACAGAAGATCATGGTTATGTGAGGCCAAGTAATGGGTATCTGCAGCCTTATACTGGACACATTGGTCAGCAAAGCCTCCCTCGAGCAAGAAAAGATTGTTGAATTCTCAAAAGAAGCAAACTACGCCACCGCGGTATTTGCTATGGTGCCGATTTCAAGTGAGACCCTCTCCTTCGTATGCAGTGACACTAAAATCTGATCAAAAAGGGCACCACCCTTAAAAATTTACTGGTTGCTGCATCTTGCTGCACTGTATTCAATAAAGACAACGTGCTCACTCGCACACCCCTTTGGCTACAAAAAGTAGCCGTCTCTTGTGGTCACCAAGTGAGTTAAGACTAACGAGTGAAGACGCGTGCTTCCTTCTGTCAATAGAGCTCGGTCATTGTGGCTTTTGTTCTTCAAAATCGTTGACATTATATTTCTGTGGGTTTGCAGGCTTTCCAATATACTGCCGCCTCAGTGTTTCTAAACCCCAGCCACATATCTTTACCGCTGCAGCCCACACAATCCATTGCAAACTCGCGCCGTCATTGTTAGCCATAGCATATGATACAAATTAACGAAACGCGAGGGAAGAACGCGAGAAGTGCCTGATTGTGTTACGTTCTGTATTTTTTTCTTCTTTACTTTGCGATGTCATAACTTACAAATAAGTATCACTAAGCTGAAACCTCAGATATCATTAGTGTCAATTATGTTCAGTCATTCCCAACATATGCTAATCCTTGTAAGTGTCATCTTATAGTTATTATTATTGACCCTAGGGACGTGGGATTCAAACACGGCTGCGGCGGCCGCATTTTCATAAAGGCGAACAGCAAGATGCCCGTGCACTACATTGAACGTCAATGCACGTTGAAAAACATGAGGCCGAAATTCTCGCAGCCCACTCCTGCGGCATCCCTCATAATGGCGTCATGTTTGGGGCGTAAAACCCCTGAAATTATTATTGTATGTATTGCTAAATTTGCTGAGTCATTCACAGTGCTGACTAACTAATTTTGCTTAGTCATTCTAAAGCTTTCTGAGTACTTTCAAAATGGGGGGTTATTCTTAGTGAAAATCATTTCCGTTTAGTACTAATAATATGTGCTAGGCCATCGTCAATGTTCCTAAGGTTTGGTCCATTGCAATTCTGCCTATCCATTCTTGATGTTGCAGCTCAGTATTAATTATTTTCATTTTTGCCGAATGATTCCCACATTTTGTAGCTGCTGCACATAGGATAAGATTCTTCTATTTGCTCATTATTAGCTTAGGACTTGCTGCATTCTGTCTTTTTCGATGCTTTAGCTTGATACATTACGGGCACAT